>CATIWJ010142524.1:0-90717 GCA_949640765.1 Croton laevigatus | reverse complement strand
TTTACAACCCACATGCTTCATTCATTATTTGATGGGTTAAGTTTATGTTATTATATGAAAAAAAAAGAGAAAAAAATAGAAAAAAAATCAGAAAGAAAAAAAAACAAAGAAAAAGAAAGAAAGCAAGAAAGTAAATAGTTGAGTAGAGTAAAATAATTGTTTTGTGAATGTGTTAGTGATTCAAGCTAGTAAGTTTTGGGAAGTTGTCTTTTGATTAGTGCATTTTGAGGACTACAGAGTTTATTGCATTGCTCATTTTCGAGGTTTGGTATGGATTGACATGTTTTCTTGTTTTCTTTATCCTTACGCTTAACCCCTCATTTGTAACCTCACCCAAGCCTACCATATAATAAAGACCTATTGATCCTTCATTTTGATTGTCTACATTAGTGGAGAGGAGATTGAAAAGAGAGCATATGGTCATTCATTGTTTTGTTTTCAAAAAGAAAAGAAAATGTATTCTGACCCCTTTGATAATTGCTTGACGAGATATGCATTAATTCAAACTTGACGAGCGCCGGACGCTTGTGAACTTTTTAGTGTAAACTTGTTGATTTGGTTTTTATGACGATGTGATGATTTTGATTGCTTGGATTTTTTTATTAAAGTGGTTAATTTGTTTGGGAGGCTTGCAAGTGATGGATTGAGCATATGTGTTATGTCTTACGTCTTTGTTTTGTTTTTGTGTTGGTTTTACTCGAGGGCGAGTAAAATTTAAAATTTAGGGTAGTTGATATATGTCTAATTTATATATATTTTAGTATTATTATTAATGTGTTTAGTGTGTTTTTCTTAGGTTTTATTATATTATTTGTTTGATTTTTATTCCTTTATGTGTTTTTGCCTTGTGTTAGTTATTTTGGTTGTTTCGTAGTGTTTTTGGTGGAGAAAATGACTTGAAAAGGAAGTAGAAGCAAGTGGAAAAGAGAGCTTGGAAGACAGTGTGTTTCACAGGGACCCTGTGAGATTGCTAGCACCATGTGAGATCTGGACGGCTCAGGTTTTAAAGAGACCTAATGATCTAATCCAAGGGCCACGAATTTATTAGGGTTTTGAAGGCCAAAAATAGAGATATAACAGAAGAAAGGACGGCTAGAAAGGGGAGGAACACGTTAGAGCACAAAAATATTCGTTTTGGACCATTTTTGAAGCCTCTCTCCTGGAAGATTTTGGGGATTCTTGAAGAAGAACTTTGGACTTTCTTGATTAAGAGTTTGATTTTTCTTCTTCTCTTTTATTTTTATTTTTAAACAATGTATTATTTCTTAAACTTGTATTTTCTTGAATTCTCCATGGAGGATTAGTTCTTTTGTTAGGGGAAACATAATCCCTTGATTTACAGGATGCAGTATCTTTAGAATTTTGTTTGCAAATTGATATTTATGTCAGAAGTGGGTTTCTTTATTCTTAATGCTTGAATGAATGAATTATTTTTATTACTTGATTGTTGCTGATAGAAGATTAGGTTTTGAATTCTGATTTATTTCATTCTTAATTTTATACTTCTGGCATAACAATTTAATTTAGGTGTTTTCTGATAGAAGTCTAGGTTGAATTGTGGGTTTAACTTGTTTCCTGATATGAGAGTTATTAAATTAGGTTTTAATTTATACGATTCTTGCTCTAATTTTCCGGATAGGAGTTAGGCACGAATTGAGAATTTATTTCCGGATATGATAAATTGGCCTTAATTAAGAAAACCTACCAATATCAATTTTGATATTTTGTTATTAATTGTGCATCCTAGTAAGTCAAGAGAGAGTGTGAATCCTAACCTCTCAAACATATATTTTATCTCTAGAAGTTGTTCATTCGCTTTATCAATTTAATTTTATTTCTCAATTAATAGTAATATATCAACTTAATTCTGTTACTCAAATAATAATAATAGTAGTAGTAAAATTGGCTTCCAAACTTTGGTCTCTTGGGATACGATATCCGGACTCTAAGTTCTATACTATTTAATCGACTAGTACACTTGCTAGTATTGTTAGGACGCATCATTAAAAATGAGTGACGAAGTTTAGTTTAGTCCTTTTGGTAAAGTCCATGTTAGGCCTTTAATAGTTTTAAGGACAAAAGTACTAAAGTATCTAAAGGTAACAAAACAGAGTGACGCTAAAATTTAGCAGCTAAATTATAATGAATCCTTTATTTATGAGCCTGTAAAATTCACCTCCAGCTTGACTTGTTAACTTAGTGGGAAGGGTGAAGCCAGCCTTTTCCAAGTTCATCATCAAATAGCCAACGGATAGCTTTTACCTTGCTAATAATCTATTGCTAAAAAATAGCCTTTAATATTTTTTAACCCTCACCTTTCCTTCTTGTCACTTTTTGTACCCTAAATCTAATTTTTAAACAATTTCACCCTATTTTGTCAATATAAGTACAAATTTACAATTTCACCTTAATTACAAATTAAGGACTTTATTGAACAAACTATTATTATTCAATAACCGCCTTAGATTAACAAAATGTTAATCAGTTGTGTTGGCACTTAATAGGACGCTAGGTTGCATATGAGTGGACAAGCACTTGTGCCTAATTTTAAGTTATGTGTCTGCCAAGTTGTATGCCATAAGCACTAACCAGCTGAATAGTAGCTAAAGGTAACTGATTATTCAGAAATTAAAATTCGAGTACATTTTTTATAAATTAAATGTGTGGTACCTTATCATTACATTAACCAATGTTGTAATACTATAGGTGCAAATTAACCTACAAAAAACACATTAAACTTGGGGTCCTTTTAATAATGGCCAAAAAAATTTTGAACCTAAAAAAAATCAAAAAAAGTAATTTATTAATTTTAGAATAAAACGCTCTTTAATTTATAATCAATTTACAATATGTTTATGAAAGGTGTGTAAAACTAGTGAAAAAATTTTTAGGACAAAACACATCTTAGTTTACATTAAATTTACAATACGGACATGAAAGGTGTATAAAACTAGTAAAAACATTTATGATAACACCCAAATTTAAAGTTTATAAAATGTATTAAGACACTAATAAGAAACTTCCATAAAGTGATAAAATTAAATAGTCAACACGGAAAGCAAATGACGCGGAGAGTTGCATGATACATACTCTCTCCAGTTGGCCGCGCCCACGTTTCCAACTCGATTATAAATTACTACTATTTTAAAGGACCCGTTTCTAATTTTTATTTTTTTATTTAGCAGAGTTATATTATTAAGTATTAATTTAGACTTTAGAAATCATATGAAACACACGTTCGGCATGTTCAACAATAACAATTAATTAGTCAAAATGTTAAATACTCTTTTTATAATATACAGTGACGTAGAATTTTAAATAACTTTTAAAGATTATAGTGGCGTTTTTTAGAAAATTAACTCTTTTAGCATTTAATTGTTAATGGTTTATGAACGGTTATCTAAATAACTATTCTACTCTAAAAACTAATTTTGCCCAGTAGAATCCGTTGGCTACTTTTTTTTTTTTCTTTCCAAATAGATATATTAATATTATTAAATACGAATTACAATCCACCATTTCAAACCACCATTACATCAGCTAACTCTCCTTCTTCCTATATTTGAAAATTGTCACTTTTTGCCAAAACTTTACACACAAATCATTCAAAACTCTCAATGTATTTTCATAAATAGGGAGAATTACTTTTGAGTCTTTAAATTTTAAGCTAACTAATTTTTAGGTCTCTCAATTTAAAATTTAGTCTATGATATCACTCACTTTTGCTTTATTATACTTTTAGGCCTTTTGTTAAATTTTTGTTTTTGAAGATTCCGTTATTCTTTTAAAATAGTCAACATTACACTTAATATTTTTATGTTTATTCCCAAAATGTGCTTCTAAAATAATTTTTTTAACTTTGAATTAAAAACTAAATAAATAAATAAAAAGACCCCCACCGAAGAACTAATGCTACATTTTTGAAGCTCTATGTACTGTTCAATTGGCCAATGTATTACCTCTGCTACGGAGATCGAATGGAGGTTTTGAGACTATAAATTAAATATCTCATCTCTAGGATCCTAAAGCATCATTTATTTCTTATTTTTACCGCAAGAATTGAAAGTTGTGAAATCTCCAAAACTATGGAAGTTTGAAATCTCCAAAACTATCAAAAATATTCATAAAGGTGTTATTCATTAAAACCCTTATCTTGGATTTTCTTCTATACCAAGCAAAGAGAGAATGAATTGATGGTGGAGGGAGTTTTCTTGGAACTCAAGCTTAGTTTTGTGGTATTTCTCTCTTAATTTCACCAGGGAAAAATAAACCCCGTAGGTGATCATAAGGTGTAGGCTTGTAGCAGAAGGTATGGTGGAAGAGAAGAGACAAGACCTGGTGTATTACAAAGGTTGTCGGCAAAGTTTAAAAGTTTTTTGTACTAAGTATGACTTCTTGAAATTTCTGGATATTATCTTTTATTTCCCAAACCATCTCCAACCAAAGGCTCAAACCTTTCCATTTGTCAAATCATTTACCTACCATTCCATTTTATTTTTAACCCCTCCAAAATTTCCATAATTATACATAAACCTTACATGACAAATTACATTTTAATCTCTTTATGGTTTAATAGCAATAACTCACTATGCATGTATTTTCGAAAAAAAACTAAGCGATACTATTATGCTCCGTTTAATTTCGAAAATTAAATGTTAACTTCAAATATGGACACTACAATATTTTCTCACAATTCCATAATAGTTCCCAACAATTTTGAAAATTACATTTAGGTCCATTTAGGTTATTTTTACCCCTTGACAACTCCGAGTCCATGAATTACCATCCCACGTGCAAAATCATGCCATACTAGTGTATTTCATGTACATATTGAAAAATGGAATGTGATAAAATGGGTGTTTAGAAATAAATTTAATGAACGTCGAAACATTGAAATCCGACACGTGGGGCATATTTTACCTGATTTGGTTGCACAAGGATACCAAGAAGAAGAGATCAATTGTGACTAGGGTTGAGCATTTAACCAAATTCGACAGGGACCCATTGAAATCCGACACGTGGGGCATATTTTACCTGATTTGTTGGGGCACGGGACATGGATGAGAACCCGCCCCGCTCGAGGATAATATCATAATTTTATTAATAATTTAAAAGTTCTAAATTCTAAATGGTAATGAATATGTTGACTTATAAATATTACTTTAAAAATATGTTTTTTATTGAAACTCATGAATAAATGACATATAAATTTGAGTTACCTTGCATTATATTTGTAAAAGTTACATTATATTTTAATTAATCAAATTAGGTTTAACGTAGAAGTAGCAAATATTATTTTTATCAATTTAATTATTCAATTTAAATGATAGATTATATAATTAATTGCTCTTATTTTACAATTTAAATGTATAAAAAATACTTAAATTCTTAATTTTTTCTTTGCTTAATTTTTTTTTAAATAAAAAACCCTGGGATAAATCCGCTAACTTTGGGATCAGGAACTTTTAATGCCCCAACTTTAAAATTTAATGTTTTCGCATTCTAACTTTTAAAAATATAACATGGTGGTAACTTCAGCCGATTTTCTATTCTCCAACCGTTCATGATGACCAAATTAATAAGATGATAGCAAATTATAATGTGGTTCCTATGACTCGTTGGAGACTAAAAAACTAAGTATTATCGTGTTATATTTTTAAAAGTTGGGGTACAACAACGTTAAATTTTATAATAGGGGTACCATAATGTTACAAATCCTTAAGTTGAGGTAGCATAGGTGAAAATTAGCTGAAAATGTATAGAGATTTTTTAGGAAGCTGAGTAGATCGAAAAAGGACATCAAAAACTTGTCAATTTTTAGGACATGCTCTTATCTCTTGGTTTAGCAAGAAGCAAACTTCAGTCTTCAGTTGCTCTCTCTTAACAGTAGAGGCGGAATATGATGCTGAAGGAAGTTATGTTGCACAAATTTTATGGATCAAACAACAACTAGCCGATTATGGGTTGAGATATGATCACATTCCTATCAACGGCTAGAATGAATCAAAAAGGAGACGAGAGTTTGATCGATTTGAGCCGGTGATAGTGTTACGGCAATGAGAAATTGACTATAATTGATAATTGATCAGTCCTATAATGGCAGTGGCAGTAGAACTTGGGAGCGCTGGCTTTGATCAATTTGAGTTATACAATCTAATAGGTGTTGGTTATTTGTTATATTTAATTTAATTTAATTATATTTGTTGCATTTTTCAAATTATTTGAAAGGTATTGTCTTTTAATAACAGACAAACGTAAAATTGGATAAAAAGACCCCGTAGTTAAACATCAGCAAACTATTTTTTTTTTTTTTTTTTGCCCAAACCAGCAAACTATAGGGACCTAAATAATATAATTGAAAATCTAGAAACCAGATAGCAAATTTATAAAAAAGTGAGGTGCTGAAAGTAATTCTCGGAATGCGATTTAAATTTAGCCATTTTTTTTTTTTTTTTGGAGGGAGAAATTAGTCAATTATTTTAAACATATGACAATTACGTAATTTGCTTTTTTAGAAGAGACAAATACGCAATTAAGCATTAACTTTATTATTATTTTTTTTTAACAATTAAGCATTAATTAACATAAAATGAACTACAGAAGAAAGAAATCATATATTTACAATTACAACTTTAAGCCTTTTCGATGACTTGAAACATAGATTGAGCAATCGAAGAACAAGAATCCCAAAATGGCAATCTTATTTTCAAAATCCTAATCAAATTTATGACCAAAATCAAATCACAATTTAAAAACCAACACCATCGCCTTCGCATCTTCGTATAAACAACTTCATAATTTAATTAAACTGATCCCAAAAAACACAGTACCTTAATTTTCTTGTGAATTAATAACTTCCAGAAACACCAGAAACACAAGAAAACATTCTATGGCTTCTAAATCTGACAAGCTGTTTTGGAGGAGAATAAGAATTAGTCACAGACGACATGGATAAATCTTCAACAGAACTGAATCTTCTGTGCAAGTTCTTCCTTCCAGCAGCATGATTATTATTATGATTATTTCCTTTCTCAGTCGAAGCTTTCAATAGAACTTCAGATTCATTGATATAAGAAAGAGGAGAGCCAGAAGATAAACACTCGTATTGCCTGCGACTTCTGGTGTTCTTTAGCGCCTTATACACAAAAGGAATCAAACCCTCCATTCTTGTTTGTCTGTGTCTACTACAAGGAAAGAGGAAAGAAGCTGTGTTTTAAATCTTAAAGAGAGAAATATAAAATCAGGGGTTGGTGAGGATGATATTAATTTATATATTAAAAAAAGTCTTACGTGTCAATTTTATTTTTATTTTTTTGACTTTAGGAGAGCTGCATGTAGAGGAAAAAATCAGATGCCTAACTAAATAAGAATGCTGATGTGGCCATTTAATTGAAACAATTACTTAATTAAAAATTATGGTATATAATCTACCTAAATTCTTATAAAAATTAATGTGCATTGTATCCACTATTTAGATGATAATTATAACAATAATAAATTATACAATTAGTTTAGAAAAAATTACGATTATATCCATATATTTTTACTTAATTAACTATTTTCACTCTGTATTATTTTTAAATTAAATGTTTTATCCACATATTTTTCTTTAGAAGAAAAATGTATACTATTTGTCCTTGTTCGCCGAAAACGGTAATAAAAATTAACAAGTCATATATCATCTGAATTGTTTAATTGCGCTGATTATAAATATGACATTAGTTTTAACTGAAACAACATATTTTTGCCGAAAATGCTAAAATATTAAGATTATATAACTTATTAAAAGATTAAGTCTTATATATGTAATATTGTATAAATATATTGCGCTTAAGTAGAGAAGTTATATGAGCAATTTTATATTAACCAATATATTTATCATATTTTGAATGTACGAAGATCATATGAGGTTTCTTGTTAACATTCTTTTATTTTTAGAGGTGAATATAAAATTATATCCACTCTCATTTAGAAAAACAAATACCCAAAAAAAAAAGGGAAATCGTCACATATATATCCACTCTTTTTGTGTAGTTGATATTAGATTAATGCCACTAAACATATGATTTGCCCATTCATAATATTTCGTTTAATTTTATTTTGTTTGCTAGAATATCTAATCCTTGACTTAGTATAGTCCAACTAATAATCTTATGTGTATTGAATAAATGATAGGAATCAACTTTACTAAGTCTTAAGCTAATGATTTGGAAACTTTTTTTTTAAAGTATTTGGAGTAAGGTTTTATTCGGAAATTTTGTTGTTTGGAGTTTTTTAAAAAAAAAAATACATTTGATTTAGTTGATTCATAATTTAATTTTTTAATCTAATTGAGAAATTTAACCCATAAATCATATGATAGGAGTAGCACTCCATATCAACACGTACTCGAATGGGAATTCAAACACGTGACTAATTCTGTACAAAATCGAATAAGACTCGATGAACCTGATTTGCGTGGTGTCGCTTTTGCTGCATTTTATTTATTTATTTTATTGTTGAAATTTATATTTGCTTTCGACTTCATTTGAAATTGAGATTTTATATGTTTTGTTTTATAATTGAAAAGGCAAAAAGTAAACCAAAAGGACAGTTTTATCGGATTCCAGTCGAAATTGTAGTCCTACTTGTGACCAATAGATTACAATTTAGCGCACTAACCGCTAGATTAGACTCTCAATCCCAGTTGATTCATATTTATTGTCACATCTTTTATATACTTTTTAATTCATAGTTAATGGTTGTTCAAATAATAAAATGAAGGAAAAAATTACAATTTTGTACCTGCATTATTACTTAATATATTTTTTTTTCTTATATTTTTTAAAATAGACTTTTTTGTCCCTAAATTTTATTTTCATCGGACATTTTTGTCCTTCCATTAACTTTAACTAAATTTCTATTTAATTTGTTAGGAAATGAGATATTAACATTTATTATGGAAAAAAAGGTCTATTTCAATAAGTATAGAGACAAAAATATAATTTTCACTAAAATGAAATATTTTAATAATTGAAAATAAATAGTAACCATAAAAAAAAAAAACGTGAAAATAGTAGATTGTGGATATGTTTGAATTGCCAATGCAACTATTTCTGTCCGTTGTTTTAAGCCGCCTTACGGGTTTAGCGGTTTTAATTCTTGTGTACTATCAATTGGCCTTCTTTAGTTGTTACAATTTAATTTATTACTACTATATAATTTTTTTTTCTTATCAAGGAAAAGTCTTCTTTAGTTTGCCTTAGCTTCTTCACCTAATCCTCTATTTTATGGAATGACACTATTCAACTATAAGTACTCTTAAGATTTGGTCTTAAAATAATAAGTGATCATAAGAAGCTTCCAATACATATATACATTTTTACCTATTCTCTCATCTTTGAACAATCAAGAAGTGGTTGGGGCTAGCAAAAGTGGTAAGTCATTCGCTCTCAAATTCTAACGAACTGAGTTTGGATTCCTATCCACATCTGGGTGCATGAATTTATAATTATGCCAAAAAAAAAAGGCAATCAAGAAAAAAAAATACTATTTTTAGTTAGAGAAGTGGATTGATCCCAAACTTTATTCCCTGAATACACACTAGGTTAATTTTATTGTGCAATTTAGGTAAAAAAAAACTTAATTTGAACATTAAGTTGTAAAATCCTCAGGTTTTTGGTAATTTAAATTAGGGGCAAAATTATCAATTTACACCCTTATATTTTATTTTGTTTAAATTGATATTTTAGATATCTATTTGATATTAAAAATGATAAGTCCGTCGTTTTTAGTATAATAGCATTTTTAGGTACTGAGACATTTTAATCATTTTTCTGATATTTAGGTATTTATTAATTAAAAATAATAGTTAATATTATTTTGGAAAAATATACTAATTATTTTTTATTTTTATATTATTTAGTTAATTTTAATATCTTAAATCATATTTAATTATTTTTATTTAAAAAATAACGTAGTAAATTTATTTTATAAAAAATAACAAAATTTAACCTAAATTTTAGGGCTGAGCAAAAGTGGTTCGGTTCGATTCACCGAACCAAAAATCGATTTTCGGTTCAAAACCGAATTTAAAATTCATGAACCGAAAACCGGTTTAAACTGAATTTTAGTTCGGTTTCGATTCGAAATCGGTTTTAACCGAATTTTACAAGTGAAAAAAATTCAGTTTATATCATTTAACGAACCAAAAATCGAACCGAAAATTCGGTTTATACTATTTGACGATCCGAAAACCGAACCGAAAATTCGATCAACCGATTATTCGGTTCGATTCGATTCAGTCCCGGTTCGGTTTTGCTCACCCCTACTAAATTTTATCACTGCTGCTTGTGAAACCAAAGCAGCAATGTTATGAAATATAAAGCAATCGGAAAAAAAAAATAGAGGGAAGGTTGAGTTGGCAGTTTGATTTATAATCAGTATTTATTGAGTTTAGAAGAAGTTTACAACAATGGCTTACGTTGTATCTCTGAAAGGTTTTTTTTTTTTAGGGTTTTTTTTTTCATTTTTATTTTTCATATAATATCTGATTAGTTTATGTTATAGTCATATAGAGTTGATTAAATTTTTGTTTTATTTAATTATTTTGAACCACTTTTGAATTAATTGTTTAGTTTTAAATGAAATTGGGTTCGGGTTTTGTTTATGAAAATTGGAGATTTTCAATTTTAATTTATGTTATAATGTTAGAATAAGGATGAGTCAGTCTGTATAATAGACCTTCTACAAATAGAATTCCTATATCACACTGTCTTTTTTTTTTTTAAGCCACATCAACCCTAACTCAAAATAGATAATAGCATTGGAGAGTATCTTTTATTCATACTTTTTATTTTGCTAATGGAACATGTGAACAAAAACAATCTCATGTTGCATTGCAAATGCTCTGTAGTAATATGTTAATTACATCCATCTCACTGTCACGTTAGAAAAATTGATATATCTTTTTAAAACTCTTTCTCCAATGCGAATGTGTCCCTAGCATATGAAGGCGATGTGTACTAGATATTATATATTGGAGAGTATTTTTAATTCATACTTTTTATTTTGCTAATATGTCAAGCAAAAGCAATTTCATATTGTATTGGAGATGCTATAAGCATCTCCAATAGTAATGTTAATTGCATCCATCTTGTTGTCACGTCAAAAAAATAATAATAATATATCTTTTTAAAACTCTTTTTCTCCAATGCAAATGTCTCTCTAGCATATAAAGGTGATATATACTAGACATTGTATATTACATCCTCTATTTTCAGAAGATCAAGTAGACAATGTCCACATTTATACTAAATATTGATTGGCTAAATAAAAATTCATAAAAAAATGAGAATGCACATGAATTTTTTATAATGCATTGGAAATATATTTTTAACTACATAACCCTTCATATCTTTGTATCCTCTTTTAATTACTCTTGTATTTTGTTTTAATGTAATTTGATAATTTGAGTATCTATTTGATACTCAGAACGACGAGATGGTCATTTTGAGTATAATATTGCGTTTTTGGTTCTCGGGGTATTTTCGTCATTTTTGGTATTTTTGTAAATTAAAATTTAAAAATAAATTTATAGTTTATTAATTTTGAAATTAAAAGTAATTTGGGTCTAGTTATGAGATTTAATTGGTGTTGTATTAGAATTAGTGTTTAAATAAGATTTAAGGATGGATTAATTAAATAAGTTATTTATGGGGTTATTTAATAATTTTAAAAAGGTTTCTCTCCATAAATACTTGAGGAATCAGGTCTAGGGGTGTTTTAGATGCTTAGAATTTTGAGTGTCTAGAAAAAAATAAGATTTTGAGCAAAATTTAGAGGGATTGTCGTTTGGCATCTGGGCAGGGAACATTTGCATGCAAAATTTATGTCGTTCAGCGGGATTGTGTGTCGTCTGGCCTGCAGGTGTGCTTGTTGTTTGGCATGCTAAGCTTGTCATTCGGCAGGTGGCTTCCTAGCTCGCAGGTCGTTTTGCTGAACCTACAGCAACTTGATTTTTTTAGTTTTTGAGGTTTTTCTCGATTCCTTTGAATTATTTTGATTCCCATTTTAATTAGAGCATGTTAGGATTATGTTGGATTGATTGTTTTCTAATTATTTGATTTAATTAGAATTAAAATTAAATTAATTGAGGTTTTTAATGATTAGTTTGGAATTTAGGGTTTTAAATTGAATTTGGAAATTTTTATTATTCTTATGTATGTTAGGGTTTCAATTAGTATTCTGAAATTTAATCTTAATGATCGTGTTAGGGTTTAGAGTAATTAAATTGGGTATTGGTTATCCTTAATTATGTAGAATAATTATTTTGCCATGAGAAATTCTCCATTGTATTGACTATATTAATGCTATAACTTTAAAGAATTTTAATTAAATATAGAAAAAAAATTTTAATCTAAATTTTTGATATGTTTGAGTTCTAAAAATTAAGTTTTGAAGAAAAATATTTTGAGTTAATTTTCAGATGGTTTTCAAAATAATATGATTTCTCTACTGCTGTCAGTTGAATTTTTGTGCTGTTTGAGTTTTATAATAAAGTTGATTTGAGGAACCTAAGAGTCTAAAAAAATTCTAAAATTTTGAGGTAACTGAAAGTAGATTCTGGTAAATATTGGAACTTTTGAAGCTACGGATTATTTTTTATGAATTATGAAAGTTGGTATCATTACATAGATCTTTATCGGTAAACTTGGTTTTTATGGGATTCACTTCCTAAATTGAAGTAGTATTTCAGTTCTGAAACTTGGTTTTAAAAAAAAATTATATTTTATAATTGAAGTTGTTTTTGGATTGGTTGTGTATATGAATTTTCGATTATGGAATTGAGTTGATTGTATACAGTCACATCATGCATAAGCATTAGTTTGTGATTAAGTATTTATCCTTTTTCGAGTTTCTTTGAAGGGTGTTTCTTATATCGGTTTCTGAGGTAAATTTCATGGGTGTATGCAATCATTTGTGTGTGTGTGTGTGTGTGTGTGTGTATTCTTTCTACTTCGACATATTATATTCTTTCTTTACCCAAGCCTACATATGATTAGAAGACAGAAAAATGTGAGTTCTTTGATATATTGTCTGATTATCTGGATATGAAATTATTTGTGTTGTGCTATAGTGTATCGTATAGGGATGGAGGATACCAGCCTGGAGATTTTCGTTCAGTTATGTGATTTCTGTTCTAAGACATATTGCCTATTTTGTTTGATTCAGTAAAAGATTTATGTAGTTGGTATAAGGTTGGATTCTGTTCTATTTTCTGTGGTGAAATAAGGGAGGAAGCATTATCAAAAAACTGTAGGCCCTGGCACACCGTCTTGTCTGAAATTGTTTGGAATTGATCTATTTGATTTATGATATTACTACTTGTAGAAATATTTCCATGTTATATATGGACTTAATGAACGCTTATATATAACGCTCAGATCCATATAGATTATTCTACAAGTTCCTAATTTTCTGCTAAGGTGAGGCTTAACTTATTTCTCTTTGAGCCGAGCATCGAGTCGAGTCAAGTTTAATTAGTTAATTTGTTTAGTCTTTGTATTCTAGATTGATTTTCGGATTATAAACAAAAAATATTCATTCAGTTTGCAATTTATAGAAATTTTTACATAGTGATTTTTGTATATTTGCATTATAGTCATTTATTTTTAACGACTTGTATAGTTAGACTTCATTCTGATTACACGACTTCATTCTGATTACACGCCAGTCATTAACCTCATATTTGGATTGTGACAAAAGTGGTATCAAAGCTATAAGATCCTGTCTGGTCTAGTTTGTTATATGGAAATCATTAGGAATATTTATTTCAAATTCCTTTGCTTTCTTCTGCGTTACTCAACCTTATTCTTCGTTATTTAAATCTAAATATTCCCATCCTTCCATTCTTTAGTCATATTGTAGATTTCGGGGGCAAATCTTTATAAGGGGATAGAATGTAAAACTCTACATTCTTATTGCATTCATTTATCATAAACAATGTATGTGCTCTGATTATATATGAAAATTGAACGATGTATTTTGACTTTTAGATGATATCGTTATTGGAAATTATATTTATTAATTTGAAGTATATTGATCATGACACGGGCTAATAAAATACTGAATTTATTGAGAAAGAAGATAAGATTTGATTTGGATACAAAATATTTGGGTATTGGACACTTTAATAAATGTTTGAAACATTGATATTGGTACCAATTGAACGTTGTGCGTTGTCTCTTATTTGCTTTTGAAATTTATGCAATATATGTGAGTATTCAATTTTTGTGTTGATTTTGTGGTGAGTTTAATTTTAGATTTTTGGGATTTAACAGTTAATGCACTATAAGAGGAGCAAAACTGGAAATATTATTAGAGCTTAGTAGTGTGTAGTTATGGCCTGGCCAACCATGACAACGCATGCTAAGTAGTTTATGCTTTTCGGATTTGTGTGAAATTAAAGTAACGAGTGTTTTGATAATAAATTGTATTTGCATAAATTTCGAGGACGAAATTTGATTAAAGGGGTGAGATTGTAAAACCCTTGGTTTTTGTGAGTATTAAGTTTAAGGGCAAAATGATAATTTTGCACCTTATGGGCAAAATGATAATTTTGCACCCTCGTATTTTGTTTTGATGTAAGTTGGTAATTTGAGTATTTGTTTCATACTCAAGACGACGAGACGATAATTTTGAGTATAATATTGCGTTTTTTGATCCTCGGATATTTTCGTCATTTTTTGTATTTTGGTATTTTTATAAATTAAAATTTAAAATAAATTTATATTTTATTAATTTTGAAATTAAAAGTAATTTGGGTCTAGTTAGTCTATTCAATTTTGTTCAAATTCTTATTTTAAATTGATTTCCGAATTATAAATAAAAAGTATTGGTTTATTTTGCATTTTGCAATTAAGAAATTTTCACATATTAGTTTTTAAATAAGTTTTGCATTCTTCTAGTCATTTTTTTTAAGGCTTATATAGTCAGGCTTCAATCTGGTTGTACGCCGGGTATTGACTCTAAATTTGGGTCGTGACATAAATCTATTAGCCTAAAATGATTGACCCAAATTGACTAAATAGTTGGGTCAATTATATTGAAAATACTTGAACTTTGGGGGTTCTTTCATCGCGGTACCTAGATTTCATTTTCTTACACAAAAATACCTGAACTTTCAAATTTTTTACAGAAAAATCATTTTAGACGGTTTGTAGGTTGTAACCGGTAAAACTGATGATGTGGCTTTTATCAATTTTACAAATATACACATATTTTTCTCCTCTCTCTTCTTTTTTATCCAAATTGGACCTATTTAAATATTTCATTCAAATACAAAGACCAAAATACAAATGTTCAACCCTTCCTCATTATTGAAAACCACCGTGACCGCTTTAGACCCTTCATCACCGCCTCCTTTGCTCTGTCCTCCATAAAATCCTCTCCCACCTCCCCCACTACAACCACCACGAATAGGGCGACGAGATCTGGATACAACAGGAATGTCGTGATCGGTATTGTCATGAATTTTTTTTTTGGTAAGTGAAGCAGGTAAAGCAGCGAAAGATGCAAGAGATTTAGGCGAAAATATTAGGGTGGATACAGCATATGAGAGAGCTTCGGATAAAACCCATGAAGCTAAAGAAGCAGTGATTCAGAAAGCTCAAGTTAAGGAAAGCGCAGTTAAAACAGTGAAAGATGCAAGAGATACAGGCAAAAGTATTGGGGTGGATACAACAAAAAATGTATCGGAAAAGAGCATTTAGATATGTGGGTTCAAAAGAAGGGATTCTCTCTTTGATGGGTGCAATCCATTTATTGGGTTTTTCTGTGGCTTATGGAATGTGCTTTTGGGGTTACATTCATTTCGAGTCATGTTTTGCCAAATACGTTGAATAGGCAACAGTTTGGGTTGGAGCAAAGTAAGCTATATCCTGTTTATTTTAGAGCTTTATGTTACAGTATTGGAGTTGCTTTATTTGGACATTTAATGGGGCGGAAGGAGTGTTTGTTTACTCAAAAGGCAGAGGTTTTTCAAGTCTTCAATCTTCTTGCATTACTTTCGACGGTTTTGATCAATGCTCTATATTTGGAGCCTTTGGCTACTAAGGTGCGTATCTTGCTTCTGCTGCTTCACTTAGTTTTGGTAATTTTTTGGTGCGACGAGATTGGTATTGTCATGATTTTTTTTTTTGGTAATTTTTTTTCTGATTTTGATTTAATTTGTTATTTCAAGTCAAGAGCTACCAAAATCATTTGATTATGAGGGAATCGAAGAGTTTAGGTTGTTTTTTGTCGGATGGGAGGAAAAAGATCTGGTATTGATGGTGATGGCGGTGAGGTTGGTCGGAGGAAGAAAATCAGAGGAGGAGGAGGATAAAAAATTTCACTTTAGTCCTCCTTGATTTGAGGAGGATAATGAAAAATTTTAAATTGATCCAAATAGCTGCCACGTTAGCTAATTACCGGTAGCTTACCTGATGACCTGCAAAAACGATTTTTGTGCAAATTCTTTGAAAGGTCAGCTATTTTTGTGAAAGAATTTAAAGTTTAGGTACCGCGGTGAAAGAACTCCCAAAGTTCAGGTATTTTCAATATAATTGACCCCTAAATAGTTATATGGTCTAACTTATATATTATGTTATTACTTAATCATTATTATCCGATGTGAGATCTTACATATATGAAAAATATAAGGACATAAGTGTAATCATCTCAGATAACAAAGCATTTACATATACGTTCCAAATTGAATAATTAGATAAATTCAAATAAAAAAATTATTTTAATTTTTTAACTAATAAAAATAGCAATATCTTAATAGTAAATAAAAGTAAAATATAGGGATTTTTTATTAAAATTTTAACTAATAAATAATTATAATATTTTTATTATGGCTTATAATTAAATGAGAGTTGGATTATTATTTGTTTTTACACTAATTAAAAAATATTTATTAATCAATTTAGAGATCATAATGTTTAATTCTAAATATTGAATATAAGAATTTTAACTAAATTTTTAGCAAATAAATATTAAAAACTATTTAATTTTAACTAATTAATAATTATAATATTATTTTAATATGATTTATAATTAAAAGGAAGAAGAAAGATTTTTTAAAATAACTTATCATATTTATTATTCAATTTAATGGTGATAATGATTTATTATTAAATTTTTTTAAAAAAATAAATAATCATAAAATGACACATAAGCATTTGAAAGCTCATATTGTGCCATGTCATCTTTCATTTCTTATAAATTGTATATGTTATAGATGTCTATGTAGTTTGAATAAATATACTATTTGTCTCTTTATTAAACTTTTAATTCATAATGTATAAAATATTCTTTTATATATTAGACTATTTTATCCATGTAATTTGACATTTTAAAATATTTTACCCCTTATAATCCCTGTAGTTTAGACAAATATATTACTTTGTTCCTTTGTTAAATTTTCTGTTTAAGGCACATGTTGACAGGTAGTTTTTATTTTTATTTAAGCCGCATGTTAATGGTTATTGTGATGAAAAATGTTAATAGTCATTTTTTACCTATTGCCAAAATAAAGTGTTGAATGCTTTTGGTTTAACTATATTTCTATTGAATTAAGTACCAGCATTTTATTTGCTTTAAACTTATATTCAATTGATAATTAGATTCAAGCTTACATTCAATTAATAATTAGATAACGTTATTACCATTTTTTCTGTTTCAAATAAACAATGGTGGTTTTTGGACTTAACAAAGCTGCATGAATGTTTGATATAATGTATGCAAAATGAAAGTATAATAGAGAGATAAAATAATATATTTGTCTAAACTACAGGGACATAATAATCTAATATAAGAACTATAAAGATAAAATAGTCTAATATATCAAACTATAAAGACAATTTTGTTCAATCTATCTGCTCCCTCCATTAAAAAAATAGAGAGATGAATTTGTAAATTTGACCAAATTATAGCGACTTAATAGTAATATAGTCCGCTAAGAGATATACATTAGAGTTGGAAATCCAATCAAACACGACATCACAAATTTTGTCTGGATATTTGAACAACAAATAATAATGTGGAATGAAAAGCCATGTGAAACTCAATTTTGAATATTATTTCGTGACAATATTAACATAAGATTTGCCTTGTAAGATTAGATTACCCATGCCCTCATGTGTTTTTTTTTTTTTTCCAATTCAGTGGATGGACCTTTTAAATTTATTATTACTTACACCCATCGATTCGATTTAATTAGAAAAAATTTTTAAATTTAGCATTTGAATTTACATAAAAAATTTTTCTTTAAAAAAATTATTATGAATGAATAAAAATATTATAATGTTTTTAATAAAATTTAATACTAGAATATTAACCATAAGTCACAAAATCAAGTTGATTTATTACCGTAAAAATATTAATGACAATCCATTTTGGCGTACCCTAAAAAAATGATATTTTTTTCTATTTCTCTATATAAATCGAACAGATGAGTACAACTTAACTGACAGTATCTTAAAAAAAAAAAAAACGTATTCAAATTTATGTTGTTTTAAAAAAAAAACAACAATTTCAAGCCATACGACGAAAAATATGTTGAAAAAATCATATACTATATAAAATGAAAAGAGGGAAAATAAAAGATTTGGTGAGTTATTTATTTAACATAAGATTTGGTGAGTTAGTAGAGAAGCAAAATAAGTAAAGGAATTGAGAGACTGACTGTTGATGAATTCTGATAAGGCAAGAAAGAAAGAAAGACCATATGAAAAATGGGTCCCAATCACTAACCTGTTTGTGCAGAAATTGCTCCACTAAAGCTCTGCCTTCCACACTCCTTCAATTCAACAAATCAATCCTTTTTCTTCTCTTCTCATCTATGCTTTTAATCAGAGATCTCAAATCAAATTTTAAATGTAACTATTCAACTTTTCTCCTGCTGTTAATTAGTTTAATCACATATTTAGTAAACAATAATCCTTCTATAATTAGCATAACCACTGTGAATCACTCATTCATCTAACCAATATATTTACCTACATGCCCCATTTTTTTTTAACCATTTACACAATTTCTTAGTCATCTAGAATTGCGTTGTTTTCTCATCAGAATACACTACATTCAACAACTTTCAGTTTCTTTTTTGGGTTCGTCTTACAAGTCATAGCCATTGCCATAGCCATAGCGTAGAAACAAGTGCATTTATGATCGTAATAACAAACCAAGGTTCAAATTTCCCGATCGCAGCTACAAAAATGAAATAAGGGGAAATCATAGGAAGTAATTTTACTTGTTTCATTCACATATGGACTAACTTTTAACATAAAACTACAAAAATTCAAAAAACAAATGATTTTTCTTTTTTCTCTTAGAAAAAGAAAAGAGAAAAAACATAATACCCGAGATACACTTTTTTTTTTTTTCAGTCTGTCTATAATCATTGTCATCAACATGGAAAAAGCAGATATATTTCAATATTACCAATTCATCCACAAAGCTATATTACAGCTTCTCCAGTAAAGAAATCAAAGCCAAGGATAAAAATGACATTAATTGCATCAAAGATATCATAACAACCATGAGATAAATAGAAATTAACAGCAACAAGATTCAAATGCAAATTATGTTAAAAAAAAAAGATTCAAATGCAAATTATGGAAGAACAGGGTACAATGATGTTTCAGATTATAGAACAAATACAATACAATGATGCTTCTTAGGATCCGGATTCGAGCTAAGGCTACATAAATAATTCTATCTCACCTAAAAATTACAGTTGAAACAAGTGGTTCTTGTAGCATAGTGTCCAATCCGAATCCTCAGACTGAACAAGAACTCCTGCATCTGTGCTTATAGATTCTGCACATGAACATTCTACCTGGGAGCCTTTTTCAAATATCGATGATTTAGTTGAAATCTTTTCATTTATTTCTTCATCCTTGAGCTCTGGACTGCATAGAGATTTTAATGAATCATCTTTGCAGCCATTAACATCCTCCTCTTCATCTGATAAGAATCTGCAAGAATCAAATTCATCCATCTCAAAGATCCGACTCGCCAGTCCTTCCCTCCATGATATCCTCATCTGAGACACTGACATATTTTCCATTGGGGAATTGGAAAACCAGCAAGTCCTATCATCCAAAATTTTTCCAAACTGTGAAATATCAACAGAGTCCGATGCTGTAGTCAAACTATCAAACTGAAAACTTGAACTAGTTGGATCCCATATTGACAAATGGCTTTTGGGAGATAAGCTAGCCATTTCAAGATGTTGAGTCAAAGAATTGAGCTCACAATCAAAGTCACCATCTGCATTTAACCAGGACAAACCAAGACCTCGTCTATCTGAACTAGATTCAGACTGGGGGGTTAGAACTAGATTTCTACTACCCAAGGAATCCACCGATAATGGAGAGCAGTGCTCATCAAGATCATTGCAAGTCTTCCCTTTTTCTTCCAAACATAAAACACCTGCCTTATCACATGAAGGAGGCCCTGTAAATCCGAGCCGTGGAGAAATCAAAGATTCAACCTTTCTCTTCCTCTTATCACTAGCAGTAGCAGTACTTTTATCATTGCTGCCATTGCATGAATCTGGAGAAAAAACATCATTGCCAGTTGGAGGAGAAACCAGAGAATTGTGTACAGCTCTCTCATCCAGCCTGCAAATTCGACGCAATCCCTGCTGAGGATTCCCTTTCTGATCTTCATCGTCCTCCTCATCAAAAGGCGATGAAAGCCAATGCATTGAAGCCTCAGCAGGCAAAGGCACATTGGAAATGCTAGATTTGTTAACTAAATTACAAGACTTCTCCTTTTCAGGTTCATCATCATCACAATCAAAACAATCAAGAGGCATAGCTTCTCCTACAGTGAGAATCCCCCTAGGCCTACACTTTCTCTTATCAGTGACCCCTGAAACAATATATCCAGCTCCATAACAAACTGGGGTGACTGTTTTATTCGCGGCCAACCCCAGAGATGAGCCACATTGTATTTCTGGAGATACAGAAGCCTGAACTGGAGGCGTCTTGGTATTACTACTAGTAGAGTTAGTGTTAGTGTTACTGTTGGTATTTGATTTCTCAATCTTATCATCAATATCATTTGCAGCAAGATTCAAACCAAACCTACTTGCAACCTTAATTGAAGGAGTAACATTTGACCCATCAGAGTCACTAACAACCGGTTTCAACTCTGTAAAGGCAGGTTTCAGTTTATTTACAAGATTGCCACTAGTACCCAAAACTGAAGAAACTTTTGAACTTTTGGGTTTTCTAACAGATTGGGAGGTGTCTATCTTAACTTTCTGCAACTTGTGCGAAATGGGTTTATGAAAAATATTGCGTTTTGGTAAGTTCTCCTTATCAACAACAGGTGCTGACTTAGGGGTTTTAGAAAGTTTAACTCGAGTGCCATTAATGGAAGGAGTTTTTGCAGAAGAAGTGTGAGAAAGAAGGAACCTGAGACAACCCTTTGGAGCTTCAATGGAGGAAAGAGAAGAAGCGTTACTGTTACTGTCACATCCTTCCTTATTTGAGCCGTTGCTGATGCCAACACCACCGCCATTATTGAGATCCTGAAATGGGTTTCTAGAACACTGTTTTGGCTGCTTATTTTTCCTTTGAATCCTTGTACTAGATTCCGGCCATGCAGTAGTGGAAGAAGATGATTTCTGGTTATGGGATTTTGATGATTGATTCATTTTTGCAAAAAATGATTTGATTTCGAGCGTGTGAGAGTGTGTGAGAGAGATCGATTGAGTGGGTGCTGTTACAAAATTGAAAAAAAAAAATAATAATAATAATAAAAGAAAAAAAAAAGGTATTCTTGATTTGAAATGGTGCGGTGGGGATAGGAGATTGAAGAGTTCATCTTTTTGTCAGTTACCCCCTTTTCTTTAATTAATTTCAATAATGCCATTGGTTTTAGACAGAAGCTTTGTTTTATTTATCAACAATTGACTAAAAAATTTAAAATCTAGGCCCCCAACTGTTCCTACTTTTGCCTTCATAAATAATTCATCAAATCTTTTCTCATTCTTCATCATTTCCAAAAATAAATAAATTGGAGTCCTATGGTAAGACCAATCACAAATTCTATAATAATAATAATAATAATATCTTTCAAAAAAAAAAATACTAATAATAATAACTGCAACTACTATATATTGTTGCTGCTATTGCTACTGGTACTGCTATTGATGTTGCTATTGATGTTGCTATTGATAATGGCAAATGTTAATGGTAACCATTTGATCATATTGATATTTCATTATGCAAAATTTTAATTATAAAAGATTATTTAATTATAATATAGTTGAATTTATTTGTGGGTAAAATAGTAAATAATTTTAATTTTTGAAATCGTGCCAAGCATAAATTTATGTAATTCAATTGATTTCCACAATTTAAATAAGTCATTTTTTAATTTTATTATTTGATTCTAAATTTATGTTTCATGCATTCCAAAGGGGTTAATGTTTTACAGAAATCATCAATGTTGATGATATAATTGAAAAGGCTTCAATTTCAAATACTTATTCATATTTGCAAAGCATTAGCAATGGATCCAGTAAGGCTCAAAACTTCAAATGGAGCTTTATTCGAAATGTGTTGAGTCCACATAAGGTATATAGGAATGATTTAAAATATAAGGTTAATGATCTAGTTTGTTAAGAAATTAATGGATATTTATATATTATTAACAGAAGGACAATATTGTCCAATAGAAATAAAATGCTTGGGTAAAAAAAAAAAAATAATAATAATAATATATATATATATATATAACTCAAATGGTTAAAGTGATGGATGGCTCCAATCTAAAATAAGAAGTTTATTTGAATTCTAATAACTTAATTAAAAATCTTAATTTACTGTTAATAACAATAATAATAAAATAAAAAGTTTCGCATAAGTGACACAAAAATTTTTAGAGTGCAAGTAAAAAATTATTCTTAGCCTTAGGATTTTAAAATTAAATAATTAATGAGTGTTTTACATTTATGGCTTTGAGCGCAGCTCTCCCTTAACTTCATAACGAGTTTAATTCTTAAAATTCATCCTTGGCACATTATCCAATGTGACGAGTAAAATTTGTTCTGCAAGAGTCGGGTTGGTTGGCAGATCGGTAAAATGCTTAAGCTTAAGAACCATAAGTTAAGAACACGAAAATGATTAATATAAAGGATATGGATATAAATGTTAAGTATGTAAGAAAATAGAGACTCAATCTATTTTTTCCCACTATTATAATTATATTTGGAAAATTTACAAAAAACTCCTTAGGTTTTTGCATATTCAACATTTTTCTCCCTGATTATTTTTTTTGGGATAAAAATCTCACTGCATTTCAACTCTATTGGACAAAAATACCCTTTTATCTATTTTTTCTGTTAAAATAACGGTAGAAGGATTAAAATGTAATTTTTATAAGCCTTTTTGAAAAAACTCAAGATTAAGGGACTGTTTGCAATTTTCCTTTCTTCAACCTTCAAACCGTGTTCCATGTTCTCTTCTTCCCAGCCGAAGCCCTAGCCGCCAGCCTCCATGCACAGCCGCCAAACCAGACTGGGACGAGATCCTGCCGACGCCAGATGAGGTCGCCAGCCTTTTCCTCACCCCCCTCCGATGCGACCACGATGAAGAATCTCGTCACTTCTGGTTTCGAACTTTTTCCAGAACCATTGATTTCCAGAATCAATGAAATCAATAATACCAATTGATCGATTTCCTATTTTTGTTTCGCAATCATACAACCAGTGCACGAGATTTTCGATTTGATGTTAGAAGCATATGTTTTGTTATTCAAACTGAAATTTTTCGATTTGGAAAAGAAAGATAGATGTTGAGTGAGGCAAAGAAATTCATGGTTCGGGAAAAGTTCGAAACCAGAACAAGGAATTCATGGCCGGCGGCGACCTCATCTGGCGTTGGTAGGATCTCGTCCCATTCTGGTCTGGCGGCTGCACATGGAGGCCAGTGGCTAGGGCTTCAGCTGGGAAGAAGAAACATGGAACACGATTTGAAGGTTGAAGAAAGAAAAATTGCAAAACGGTCCCTTAATCTTGAGTTTTTTCAAAATGGCCCATAAAAATTACATTTTAGTCCTTCTACCGTTATCTTAATAGAAAAAATAGACAAAAGGGTATTTTTGTCCAACAGAGTTGAAATGCAGTGAGATTTTTGTTCAAAAAAAAATAATCAGAGAGAAAAAATGTTGAATATGCAAAAATCTGGGGAGCTTTTTGTAAATTTTTCATTATATTTATTGTAATAGATGATTATTGTTTATTTTAAGTGTCTCTTTTTAAAATAATTGAATTTTGACTAGAATTTGAATTGATAAAAAGTGGAGCATATTAAAGGTAGAAAGCTGTTGAACAGTCATTCATTTGAACATTCAAACCAAAAATAATAAGTTCGAAGGGCCATACATACTTTCTTCTACTCCAAAACTTTTTCAGGTTACTTTCATTTTCATTGAACAGTTAATTACCAATGAATATGAGAACTTTCTAAGGTTGGCATCTTCAAAAGTTAGCTCAACTAACCATTCGTACCATTTGGTCAGGTTGTAAATAAACACAGCTCTGCGGGAAAAAAAAAAATAAAAATTTAATTTTATCTTTAACTAGAGGAAACTTCCGCGCAAGGCGCTGATAATTTATAATTATTGTATTTGTTGTTATAATTAAGTAATTGCTTAATTAATTATTATAAATTATTAAATGAATAAATTTTACTTAAATAATCGAAATCATTCAATATTTAAATGAGATTATGAAAAATCATTACTATTCGAATTCATTTGTTCGCCTATAATTTACTAAAGAAAAAATCAGCCACAAAAAGTAAATAACAAGCATTTATTTTTTAAAATATTATATTTATATAATGGAGTAGTAATAATTAAAAATAAATAAATAAAACCAAAATTTAAAAGTAAATAAAATTTTTTAATATTTTAGATAATAAGAAGTAAGGAAATGGGAAAAAATAATTAGAAATTTGATAAGGTCGTTTAGGGATGAAAAAGATTAGGTTGTTTGAATATATGGATTTTGCAAAATTTATGAAATGTAAAATACATATATTATCAAATGAATATAATTTTAAAATGTATCGATTGGATTATGAAAAAGAAATCTATTGATTTGATTTTTCTTTTTTTAACATAGGTCACTTACACACCCACACCCACACCCACATCTATAGGGAGGGAGCGGTACAGCTTGAACCTGGGCCTCAAGACCCATAGGCAAGCATCTTGACCATCTTAAACCATCATGCCATGAGTACTATTCGAACCCTGGATCTCCAGGTAAAAGACCAAAGTCCTAACCACTTGGACTGACTCTTTGGTGGTCTATTGATTTGATAAATATTTTTAAAATAAAATTTAATAATTTACATAATATATATGATAAAATAATAAAATTGATGAAATCCCATCTCATGAGATTTTACATTCCATCAAATTGATGTAATCAAGATCATTATATAATTTAAAAATTCCATGGATTCTCTTAATTTTTTCATAAGCAAACCGTTAAATTTAAAGATTATATATAAAATTCATTTAGGATAAGAGATTTTAATTGAGGAATTTAAACATTACATGTAATCCTTGAATTCTATTTTTTGTTGCGAAAAATAGACTATTATCCATAGAATTTATAAATTTCATCATAACTCAAATCTCCCATTTTAGGTGAGAGAGATCCCACATAACAGGTGAGATTTCATCAATTCACCATTTTTATTAACGATGAAATTAAAAATATTAATTATATTCCACTTATATCTCTAAATACATGCATTTTACCAAATCAAGAAATCGTAAATTCCATTCATTTACATTTTATGTATTTCACATTCTATGCAATTTTAATTTCATCAGTCCAAACAACCACATAATGTTTAGATTCCATCATCTAAATTCTTTCCATTCAAATAACCACTAAAAGGAAAGAAAGCTTAAAAAGGTTTATTAATCTAATTTCTTAATATATTTTATAATTATTATATTAAGAATAAAAATCCCTTATTTGTTAAAATTAAAATAGTTATCATTAAAAGTTTTTGGGATATTAATAAATTTAGTCATAACTTTAACATTTGTATTAAGTTGATGCCTAATCTTTTTTTTTTTTTGGCCAAAACGGTGTCTCAACTCCATGTTTATTGCTCAATTCGGTGCTTTTTGCACATTTGACACACCGAAAACCCAGCATGTCCAGCAACCACTTAGAACACCAATAATAGCATGAAATGTGGCACCTACATGAATTAGGAGGGTGGCCTCATCAGACGTGGCTACAAAATTCCATAAATACCCTCCTTTTAAAATCGAAAAAATGCAAAGATTACCCTCATTGCCATTCATTCTTCTTTCAATCCAATCCACTTCAATCCCAAGCATCTACATCCCATTATCGAACAAGCACCGACAACAACCATTCGCACCACCCAACCACCCTTTATTAAACAAGCACCCACAACCACCTAAAAACTAAATGTTATAGTTTTCCAAATTCATCCCAAAGTAATAGAAAGAGGCATTGGATTTCAAAATCAAGAACAAATTTTCCAATGAATAAATGAATTTCCAGTGAATAAGTGAACAAATCAAGAAAAGATTTTACAGAGAAAGAAGAAAGATGGTATGTGTTGGCTCAAGGATTCAACATCTTGCTTTAATGATCTATAAAATCATGAGTACTTAGAAATTTTTCCCTATATACTTGCAATATCTGATTATGCAGGTCTAAACATGAAGTTTGAAGATAAAACTAGAAAACATCTAAACTGAAAAAGTCATATGAAGACATTAAAGATTAGACAGATTTAGTTCTAAATGCCAGTTTAGAATGTAACAATAACTTAAGAGAAATACTAGGTCTTGATGGTCAAAATCTTTTAAAAATTTTTTTTTCCAAACTTATATCTTTCTTTTTAAAGTGATGTTTAATGTCTCTTTGATTAAAATTTGTGAGTCAACATATTTTCACTAAAATAGAAATTGTCTTCTAAACATGTATAAAACTTTCTCTGACATTAGCTGAAAAAGGAAAGTCAAACTAGTTTTCTGAAGTTTTTTTAGAAGCAGAAACCAAGAATGTTGTCTTTTTTTAAAATATTCGTTGGGATTTTTAGCTTCCTTAGCGACTAAATTTTTTTTTTTTGGTTCACTATAAAAATCAAACTGTTTAAATGTTTAGCATACTGATAGAAGAAATTACTCTACTCTTTCACCTTCAAGTCTTTAAGATTTTTTCTTCTCTTCAAATAATCAAGAGTCTTTTTTCTAAGTTAATTTTCTAAATTTACTTTGAAAAGATTTTTGTGTTTTAATCAACTTCTCTGTAATGCCCCAAAATGTACAGTCTATATGTAACACCCCTTAACCCGACCATTTGCAGCCGAATCAAGAAGTGCCACATTAAATATTACATATCATATTCTATTTAAATTACAAAATAAGGGTACTTTTTTTTTCCTTCTATTCTAGCTTTGCATGTGCTGACTTCATCTTCACAGTATATGCCAATCTAAGTTTTTCAAGCTCATATGCTATTTGATAGTTCTTGTTTCTTTCACATCTTTCGGAAACCTAGAAGTTCAGAATTAACAAAACTTGCTGAGCAATTACGCTCAGTGAATACTTTAACTAATAAAAAGCATAAATAATTTAAACGCACATGTATAAATTTAAACAATATTCCAAAATAGTAAATCACCTAATAAAGTATATTGTTTTATTTAAAATCTTAATTGTTTAGCTCTGCTAGGCATTTAGATGAATATAGGGATAAAGTTACTATCTTTTCTTTTTTTTTTCGGTATGGCATGGTATTACTCACACCAATTCTGAATTCTATCTTTTAAAACGGCCATATTCAATCAAATCAATATCAAAATCTGTTTTGTGTCACAATTCAATCTGTGTCACTTTTCAATCTGTTTCTCTTTTCAATCTTTTCAAAAATTCACAGTACTGCTTAGTATATGATGCATCATACTCTTATCTTACTAGTTCAACTTATCATAGATAGAGCAATAAATATTTACTGTATTATTTTCACTTTATCAAATTTCTGAATAAACACCATTTCAATTTCAATTTCAATTTCATAAATCAACACTTATTTAATATAATGTCATTATCATAGATCATTATATTTTTCTCAAAAATATATTCATAATAAATTTTCAATTTATTTATGATTTTTATCAAAAATATACTTATTCAAATATACTGTATTTTTATTTTAAAAGTAAATTTATCTTAGATAAATATAATATTTTTATCAACACATCTATAATAATTATTCATGACTCATACATCAAATATTTTTCAACAATATTATCAAATACTATTTTTCTTAAATTAATTACTAATACTTATGAAAAATCTTTTACATAAATTTTATCAAATATAATTTCCTTAAGTTATAAATATTCTTTTTTTATTTCTTTATTAAATTATTTTAAAAGTTTACTTTATAGTAATTGCCCAAAATTAATATTTAAAATTATATTTTCTCAAAATTTTTAATAAATGTTATTTTCTCAAAATAATCGAATAAAAGATATAATAAATTTTCCAAAATATTAAACTCTCTTTCTTTATAAATCTTTTTTCAAAAATAATTCCAAAGTAATTTTAGGTATTTATTTCTTTTCAAAAATAAACTTAGAGTCTTTTAAGTTAATTATTTTTTTAAAATATTTATTTTCGGTATTAAAATTACTTTATATAAAATAACGTATTTTTCTTATATAATCAAAATATTACTTTATTCAAAAATTACTAAGTAACCTGATTTATTAATTATTTAAATAAAATTTTTTTCCTAAATAAAATATATCTTTTAAATAATAATAATATTAATAACAATAATAATAATAATAACCATAATAATAATAACAATAATAATAGTTGTAGTAGTAGTAAAAATAATGATAATAATGGCAATAATAATAATAATAATAATAATTAAATTTATCAAAGTATTGGTTTTATCCACAATAAGAATATTTGATTAAATAAAATTCTTAGTTCTTTCTCTTAGTAATACAAGTTGCAAATCTCAAAATAATTCATATCCAAATTATAAATAAACATTTAATTCAAACAATCATTTAATACAAATTATTAAAATCAAGCATAAAATAAAATTTAGCTTTTCAAAAATTAAAGTATCAAATTTTAGTCTCCGTCGTTACAGTCCTTATCTCTTAATTTCTCAGACTGTCCTTTGTCCTATTATTGTCCATATCCAAAGTCATAAGGTATTGTCCATATATTGGTATTCAATTTCATTTTTTTTTACTTATTATTTAAATTTGGATTTTTATTAAATTAAATCTTTTGTTAATTATCTTTAAAATAATTTCCATCTAGAAATTGTCCAAATAAGTGTCCAATAGATATTGTCCAATAAATATTGTCAGGTAATTAAATTGAACTCTTTTATAAGTATTTTAAACTTAATCTTATTGTCCATATAATTTAATTAAATCATTATAACATTGAATCTTAATATCAATTAAGATTTTCCACTAATTAATTCATAAAATATTTATTTTATAATATTTGTCTCAAAAATCAGTTTCTAATATTTATTTTAGCCACATTAAATTTAATCTTAGCCTTTAATTAATTTATTAACACCCCAAAAATATTTAATTTCAAAATTAAACTCAATTTATTAATTTATTAACTGATTGGACTGAAATGAAGAACTAAATTAAGTTTGAGGGTCAATACCTAAAGAGAAATTCGGGCGGAGGGGCAGATTAAAAACAGCTGGAAAGTTTGAGTGCGAAACGATAATTTTTCGTCAGGCGCGCGGCCTACCGAGCTTGCCCGCAGCTTCTCCAAACGACACGCCTTCCTCCAGCGTGGCTCGCTTAAACGATAGGCGGCTGGTGGTGCTGGCTGGCAGGGTTCGGCTACTCGGAATTTTTTTGTGTTTTCTCACAATTTTTGACGTTTACCTAAAATTTTGGACACTCTAATGACCTCTCAGACATCTGGAGTTGATTTATAGACCAGATTACTTTATTAATTTTGTATTTTAGCTTCTAATTATTTTATTTTACTATTTATCTTTTGACAATTCACTAAATTTCAAAATGAATTTCATTTTCTTGTCTCCCACTTGCTTTCTATTGTTTGCATCAATAATTCTGCTTCAATTATGTCATTTGACAGATTTTATTTACATGTAAATTTTACTTGCATTTAAATTTAATTTATATTTTACTTTTAACTCATTTTTATCCATTTTTCATTTCTTTTTAAACCATTCAAATTATATCTTTAATGTTTGATAAAAATGTTACAAATTTTTACTCAAGTTTATCTCTTGAGAAATATGTAATTTAATTGTAAATTTGACACTTAATTTTACTTGAATTTATTTAAATTTCACTTAATTTTTTTAAGTTTATTTAAATTGGTTTACCTTTGTTTACAATGGTCTATAATTACCTAAGAGTTTATTAAAGGTTTACTTCATTTTTATTATATTTATACTTAGTTTACTATTTTACTATTTAACTAAGGTAAATTTTTAATTTACTGTTTTACCGTATTTTACCCAGTGTAGTAAAAATTGACTAGTTTCAAAATATAGCAAATTTATACTCAAAATAATTGTCACGGGGTCTAGATTACAAATTTAAATATTTTAAAACTTAATTTCCAACTTATAATTTTTTCGAGGGTCAAAATGACTAAAATGCCCTCGGAGTTGAAAATACAATATTATACTTAAATTACTCATTTATTCGATCTAATTATTATTTAGAAATTTTATTAAATAAACCTTCTTAAAATAATTCATTATTGAAATTTAATATAATTTATTTTCATTTAGTCTAGTAAATTACAATTTGGTCATTTTTCTTATTTATGTTATTCAAGAATTATAATTTTCGGCTGTTACACTGTAGACCACTGTAAATTTATTCAAGTCATTCGTAGTAAATTTGGAGAATCACTAAGGGCCCCGTAAGCCCGATGGAGGTTATCGATGCTTTGGGACCCAAATGACATTTTTGTAGAAGTTGGAAACTTGACTATAATTTTACAGAAAGTTCGAAGGTCCTTAGCAGTGCATGATTATGAAGTCACCAGTATGTCCGCGGCAATTAACTAGTCGCAACGAAGCATCACAAAATTTTCAGAAAATACTCATACGGAAAGTTACAGTAGAAAATTCGGCGGATGACCCATCAGTAATTTTCAGATAGACACGATTTTTAGAAGACAGAATTTGGGCTTATCGGGCCCTTGGTGATTCTCCAAATTTACTATGAATGACTCGAATAAATTTATAGTATCCTACAGACTATACATTTTGGGGCGTGGCATTCTTTTTTGAAAAATTTGTTTGATTTTCATTCTTATCTTTCAGAAATTCTTGCTGAACTAAACATGGTGTTTTTCTCTTAATCTGTTTTAGGATTCTATATGATATGAAGTAGATAAAAGTTTTTCAAAATCTAAAAAATTGGTTATCTTTAAGAATTTTTAGGATAAAGCTCAAAGGATAGGTCAACAAAGAACTTTCTGAGGAAAAAATCTTGTGTTGAGTTTTCTGATTTATGTAAAACAGAATGAATGGTTTTTTGAAATCCAATATTTTAAGAGGGAAGCAAGTTAGGTTAGAGTCTATTTTTTGTATGTGACTTTTTCTCTGCCCTGAATAGATATTAGAGTAATGAAATTCTCAGGTCTGTGTGTACCTGGAAAGTGAATGTAACATTTGTTTAGTCGAACCATTATAAATCCTATCTCTCTATTTATTTTCATCATTTTTAAGTTTACTTGTCAATTTATGCTTTCTAAACTGAACTTATTTTCAAAATAGTTTTATTAAAATCTTATTAAAATCATCATCATCACCATCTAAAATCTATAATTATTATTATAGATTCATCTATTAGTAAATATTATATTTACATATTCATTAAATATAATATTTATTATTTCTATTCGAATTAATTATATTTAGTAATTAAAAAATAATAATTCTTTTACAAAGTGTAGTGTTTATTGTATAAACATATGATTTGCATTACAATATGAAAAAAAATTAAAAAGTCATCTATAATTTTATTATTATTATTATTTATTATGATTTGTTCAATTTTAAAAAATAATATCAAACTAATGAGTCAAAATGAGAAATAAAACTTTTGTATAACTAGAAGGATGAGTATTTTCGTCCAAATTTACATTATGTGCAAATTCGTGTAAAATTAAAATAATTTTAAATAAGAATTTAAAATTTAAAAACTAATATGCTAAAACTTCAAACATTCAGATATCTTAGATAAAATTTATCTAAGCTAATAAAAGATAAAATTTACACATGCCATAACCCTTACAAGCAATCAACAGAGTAAAAGAACAAACTTACAATTAATTTATTATTAATTAATGACTTAATATTTCAAAAAAAATCCTTCTTTGGATCCTACAATGCCAAATAAGTTTAAGGAAGTGCCACCAAAGCAAGAACTTCGTTTGTTATTATAGATTTTATATAGATTTAGAATTATCCGTTATATTCATCTGTTAGATAAAGAAAATATAATCTAATAATTTGAGTGGCTCTAATGAAGTTGGATTCAACCCAAGGGGTTGGCCTGGTGGTGAGGTAAGTCATCAAAGATAAAAAAGGTCCTGGGTTCAAACCTTGGGGGTAACTAAAGGTAAAAAAAAAACAAAAACAAAAACAAAAAAACAAAAAAATAAAAAATAAAAAAATGAAGTTGGATTCAACTTATATTCTTGAATTTGTTTTACAAATTAATAAATGATTATTGGTTTATGGTTCTATTTCTCATTGGTTTGGCTTTTTAAGTAACTAAATTAGAAATGGGTTCTGCATAGTACATGAAGCTCTCTTCCTTTGGATGCATGAACATAAAAATTTGTTCACAGTAGCATGTTTCATAATTTTCAAAATTATATATTTAAACTTACATGTATTCATAAACATGCCAAATTTATGAAAGCAAAAGCATATTGAACGCGTATATATTCGTATTTTACAAGTCAGTAATTTTTTTGCGACTTTTTAATTTAAATGCCTAAGTAACGTTGCAAACTCCGTTTAAAACATAACCGTAGCGAAATCCCGGAACTGCACATCCTAACCCGCGGTGTGCCAAAAAAAGGTTGCTCTTCTTTTCGGTTTATCATAAAGAATCAAAAAGTAAACTTACTTTTGGAATTTCTTCAGTGAATCTATTCTTAGTTTTTAATTTATTCGCCCAGTTCAGATCAAACTCAAGTTCATGGCACAAGAGCCGAAGAAGATCATCATCGACACTGACCCTGGCATTGGTACTCTTCCTTCATAAGCTTATTTGTCTATCATAGTTGAATTTTTGTTATTTCTAATGCTTAAACGTGTACTTAATGAATTCCAAAACAGAATTCAAGATTGCGTATTGAGCTTCTCTTGATTTGTAACTCAAATTAACGGGTTTGACCAATTTTGTGTTGTTGTTTTTGTAAGTTAAGAAGGATCAAATCAGTATGTGAACCTAATGTGTTGGGGGGTTTTGATGCATTTTCAGATGACGCCATGGCGATATTTCTTGCTTTGAGGTCACCTGAAGTTGAGGTGATTGGACTGACCACCATTTATGGAAATGTTTATACTACTCTGGCTACCAGGAACGCTTTGCATTTGGTAACTATGATGTTGTCTCTTTAAATAAATATTACTATTATTATTGTTATTGATTGGAGTTACAATTCATTTATTGTTGTATTTGTTATTTTTTTTTACTTTTTCAATATTTTTCTGTTTCTAACTGCTGTAATTTTGTTTCTGGTTATTGTTTATTGATTAGTTGGAAGTTGCAGGGAGGACTGATATTCCTGTGGCTGAGGGATCTCATGTTACAATAACAGTATGCACTTCCTAACTTATTCTTTTTTGTAATGCCTCTTTGGGCTTTTGTGTTATATTGGTAATTGCCAATTCTTGCTGCGTTTTCGTTATGAACTAATATAGCACGTGAAACAATGGATGTCTGAAATGTACTGTAATTTTGAGAGTCTGACAATCATCGATAACTGGTTGAGGCAAGCAGGGTCTGGTTTTGGATATCTCCTAATAATTTCAGTCTCTAATGTTTTAGGATTTTTGTCTCTTGATGAGAACAACTGATATAGACTCCAGGCTTTATTTCATTGGCATAACGAAGCCTCTACGCTGGTGCAAGAATTTCTTCTTAGAGAAAACCTGAAGTATTGACCCCACCCCACTGTGCTGTGTTGTGTGTCTTGATACTAAATGTCTAGAATGTGTGTGTGTGTGTGTGTGTGTGTGTGTATAAGTATGTATGTACAAGAAAAATTGGTTGCTGTATATTTTGAACTGCTTTTGGATTGGATAATTTTTCTTCAGGTGAAGTATCGTATTTTGTTAGTTTACAGAAAGCATATTACCTTAGTACATAGAAATTAGTTTGGGTTTCTTCAATCTCATATAGTCATGCAATATATGGTTTTTGTGTGTGTGTGTGTGAAAACAGCTTCTCTTCTTTTCATGCTATATAGCAACAACTCTTTGGATGAATTTCATGCAGAGTTGTGCCTGATTGTGGGTAATCTTCAGATATTGAAAGTAGTCCAATTGTTTTTCTTCTTTAACAGAGTGGCATTTTTTCCTCAACAAATAATGATGATATACTGATTTGTGATTGAATTTCATTGTTAACCATTTCACTTCATTTCTGTTTGTTGTAAAGAAAGGTACAAAACTTCACATTGCTGATTTTGTCCATGGTTCCGACGGACTTGGAAACCAAAATTTCCCCTCACCAAAAGGAAAGCCAATTGAACAGTCAGCAGCATCTTTTTTGGTTGAGCAAGCAAATCTTCAGCCTGGAAAAGTGACTGTTGTGGCTTTGGGTCCACTTACGAACATTGCACTTGTAAGGTTCCTTCACATCGGCAATTGGTTTCTACAACAAGTTTCATATATTATATACTAATAGATACTTCATTATACAGGCTCTTCAATTAGATCCTGCATTTGCCAAAAACATTGGACAAATTGTTCTTCTTGGCGGTGCATTCTCAGTTAATGGGAATGTGAATCCAGCAGCAGAGGCAAATGTAAGTTGCATGGGCATACAATTAGTTTTATGATGCTTGCTTTTAGGATTTCTGGTTTATTTACTTTTTGTTTAACTTCCTTCAAATGTTCTAAAACTTAGCATTAGATTCTCTAGGGCCTGTAACAAGTTATTGTCGCTTCTCTTGATCATTTTCTGGCTAATGGAGATCTCTTTTGGCCAGTTGTTGTTACTTGCATTTTTTCGTCTAGTAATAACTGCATTTCTTTTGAATTAAGAGAGGCTGTTAAGAACCTCTGGAAGCAAGCTTCTTTGGCAAGTAGAATTGCTTGTACATGAATAATTGTGTACTGATGTCTGAGACTACTCTCTTTCCCCTTCTCATTTTATATCTTCTATTCTAATGCACAACCAGATTTTTGGCGATCCAGATGCTGCTGATATTGTCTTCACCAGTGGAGCAGATGTTTTGGCTGTAGGAATTAATGTTACTCATCAGGTTGTTTGGACAGGTACCACTTCTTTGATAACCTTTGAGTATATATACTGGTGTATGACAAATTGAATAAGGTTCTTCAGAAGAAGTGTGATTTAGATATTCTGCATACACAACATTGTTGCATGTAGGAGGATAATGGTTTTGACTCGTCAGAAAAGTTTAGGGTAAGGAAGAGTTGATTTGACACAAGTTCTCTCTAACGAGCTCTATTATACCGAGAAATTCTTTTCTTCACACAAATAATCCGTTCTTTTCATGCATAACAAGAGTTGACTTGACATAAGTTCTCTTTAACAAGCTCTAGGAGATTCTTGGGTTCTCTCTTAACGAGTCCCGATTTGATCATCAAATTCCTATTTCAAACATACCTATAACTACATCCAAACCTGGGACCATAACATACTACTTGACTTCTAGATATTTACTTTTCCCTTAATTTAATTTTATGCGCAAACTATTATTGTGATTCATTTGCGAGTACAAATGAAGGTCTAAACTACAAGTGAAATTAGTCTTGGGATCCATTTAATTAGTTACCATTACCAATGGTCTAAAAGTTACACTATCTCCTAAAAGAAGAACCAGGCAATGAAAAGCTTAGTTGTTTTTGACACTTCTTCCAAATCCTCTCCTCCTTTTCTCTTCATTTCTATTTTCTTTGTTTGTAATACACACACAACAAGAATTATGGTTTTCTCCACATAAGAAAAATTCAATAATAATATAAAGGTCTTTATGTATAGCTAATTGCTTGAAATGATTATCTAGAGCAGAGTGCAATGTGATTTCTGATGATACTACTCTTGAAACTAAAATATAAATTCACTTTCATTTGGAAAAACCTTCTATGGACCCTTCGAGATATCCAAAAACCATTCTTATCAACTTTGGGATCCCTGTACCGGGTACTTGATGAGACAGGAGCTACCAAGAGAAGAATATTCCTGCAGAAACACATTTTTCCTGCAAAAGTAGAGTTGATGAAAATATATCAGTAACCATTTTGTCTCCAAAATATATTACTTAGACACGTTCTTTTACTTTTTATATCTATAATCATCATTCCGTGGCATGTTTTTATCTCTCAAAATACTGATTTTGTTCCCCAGAGAATGTGTAGTACAAAAATGGCCTTGCATTATAGTAAGATGGACACCTCATGGACCACTTCCCATTTAGGACCCAGTTTTAGAAGATATTTATCTTAATTAGCTTTCAGAAATTCTATTTCAGGCTTTCTTTCTCAATGTTCCGATTAGTAATTAACTAACTTTTTCCATCGATATCCTTGGACGATTTTGTTGCTTCAAATTTGAGTTCTTTGTGGAATGTTTATTTTGTGGTTTCTTGGAAGATTAATGTAAGCTATACAGGATAATATGGAAGTTTCTCTTGAATTAAGTAAAGGTTTAAGAGACTGATATTTCTTATTTTCAGACAATACTTTTTTCTTTGCACCTGTAGTTTATTTTCATCTTTTGTGAAATTATAGATTGTATGTTTGCTGTTAGTACTGCTTTTTGGCGGCATAAACTAGAAACTTATCCATTAGAATTTTTTTGATGGATTCTTCCTTTTTCTCAAATTAAATTCTTCATTTTTCACTTGTTATGTAGATGCTGATCGAGACAAATTGGCAAAGTCAAGTGGAAAATTTGCTCAATACTTGTGCAAAATTTTAGACGTGTATTTCTCCTATCATCACGTGGCATACAACATGAGAGGTTTGCTTACATTTTTTGTTGATGTGGATGAGAAAGTTGAATGATAGTTTGTGGTCGGTTTTGCTCATGGTGTAGGGGTATATCTGCATGATCCTACGGCTCTTCTTGCGGCTGTTGATCCTTCACTTATGACCTATGTTGAGGGTACTGTTAGAGTCCAAACCACAGGAATTACAAGGGGAGTGACTATTTTGTATAACAAAAAGAAGAGGTACTCTCTGAGATTGATTGTTGGAGTCCTGAAATCATCATGTGATAGATAATGTCAATTGAAAAATGGTGACATTTAATAGAATACTGGATTTTAAAATTAAAAATAAGATACAAATAAGAGAAGGACGGCATCTAGTATATATATATTTTTTAATTCAACATTCATAATAGGAAATAGCAATGTGCTGTCTATTCTGAAGCATGGAATAAAGCATTATCCTTGAGCTATAGTAACTGCGATTTATTCTTAATGTTTGTAATGCAATGAAAATGCATGCTTTCCAGAAAATGGCTATTGGAAGGAAAAGAAATGCATCTCACATGCTTTCTATTTTGAAAATGTAAAACCAGGTTTGGTGAAGTAACCGAATGGACTGATAAGCCAACAGTGAAGGTGGCTGTTACGGTTGATGCTCCGGCTGTTGCTAAATTGCTCATGGATCGCCTTATGGAATGATAAACAATGCATGTCAGAATTTGCTGGTGATTGGTAATCATTATATGGTGGTTTTTACAGCCAGATAGAAGGTGATGCAACTAAAATTCCAGTATGTGACTGCTTATAGGTTCATAATTTCTAACGGAGCAAGAAACTAGAGTTTGAAATTTGTACCAATTGAGACTGCAATTGCTCACCATAATAAGCAACTTGCTTTGTTTACTTGTATTAAAATTCAATATTCAGAATTTAGCTCAAACAAATTACTCTTTAGTCTCTTTTCTTTCCAGTCTATTTATTACCAAATCCGTACATTTACTTATGGTAATTACTATTATTGTTCTCTCAATAATCGCTTCTGGTTTGGCCGGAAGATCAAAAAGAAAATTTGAACCGTTTTATTCTTGGTCGCCGGAACTTTAAGATGCATTTACACGTAGTACTGTGGTCGATTGTGAAATTTAAGGCCACCGATAGTTTACCCAGGTGAATTCCTTTTGATATCTTTGGGTTCGCCGGAGGGAGAAAGACTTATTTTTTCAAGCGGGTCAAAATGATTCAAGTTCTTAGTCAAGTTTCTAATGCCATTTTGGGTCACTTCGGTGGTTGGCAAGGAAATTGAGAGTAGTTTTGAGTCTCTCATCAAGATCCATCTTTTAGCATAGTCGGTTTTGTTACCATTTCCGGCAACTAAAAATAAACTCCTTTCTAATGGTATTTTTAGTTTTATAGCCAAATTAGAGATTATCTGTCCATATCGAACCCTATATTCTTACTCTTCATGACAGGAGACAAAGGAAAATTTCAGTATGATCCTTTGCTGGCGAGTGCACGTCATGCACCCGGAGCCAGTCAATCAAGGTGTCTACTTGTAGCATATACTTGTAGCATAATATGAAAAGAGAGTTATCTAATAGGCCGTTTGTAAAAGTTTAGTGAAATTAGAAAAATCATGCAAAGGATGAGTGCATAATTATGTTTTTGATCATTTCCTAATTAACTTGTGATGAATCCTATTTCAGGAGTCAAGGCGTAGTTATGGGCAGGCTTACTTGAACTATGGGGTTTTGGACCATTTCTCCACTCCCATGTATCTATGTTAAAAACAAAAAGATGAATTCACATTTATTACCACATTTTAATTTTATTTGCGCAAACACAAGATTGGAGGCCAAATATTATCATCCTCAACTTTAAGCCAATTTTAAATATCCTACTAAAATAAACTTTATTTTGAAAACACTCTCAAATTTACATTCATTCACCGATAACGCCTTAGTATGAGAATTGAATGACTTAATTGAAATTTTTTAAAATTATATGAAATAAAAATAATTTAAAACACTAAATTTATTAAAAAAAATTTAAGTTATTAAAATTTCAGGTTAGGGGCATATTGGTTAATAAATACCAACTTTAGAGTTTTCGAAACTGAATTTATTTTAAGGTGATATTGAGAAGTAGCTCAAAGTTCGGGTGTTGTGGCAAAGTTAAGTGAAAATACTATAAATATTGATTCCGAATACAGCTGATCCATCACAGTGCTCGACTCGAGCAGTATCAACTCCCTGTGACAGCACACAACTCAATGAATAAGATGCTTTGTTACAAAATATAAATAAAGAGGAGGCATTTTCAGATTTCCAGTTTCAATCGTTCCTCTCGTCATGGGTGGATTAGTAGCCGGAGTAATTCTGGACGAGTCAGTTATAATACAAAATTCCGATACTACTTCGTTACCTCCGGCAGCTATCTCTCTGCTTCGTAGGCTCCGCCACTCCAAACTTCACTTTGTAACTAACTTCCCTCTTCCCCTCTCTCTCTCTCTGTGCCATATGTATTTACTTCATTCTATTTGAATCCATGTTCAACCAGTTCTCACTGATGGTTTATTTATGCAGGGAATTTCTCACTCTTCGACTGCAACTGATGATAAGGTTTATGTCATAGCATTTCCTTTTTTTTTTTTTTATAAAATTATTTATGTTTCGGTTCAGTTTCATTTTCGAGCTCAATGTGTTTTGATGGCATCCTAATTATCTTTCTTTTCTTTTTTGTTTTATATATATTTATAGATTAGCCTGCTTAAAGAAATGGCAACTCAATACTCCTTCTATTGTTTTGGTTTGGATTCTACTTCTGTTAATGGCGGCATGAAGGAGGTAAACTTGGCTTGGGGTGATATTGAAGGGAATATTTTGTTTGTTGTTTCTAACCACAAGAAGGATTATTTTACTCAATTAAGCAATTTGGGTTGGATCATCATTGTTGTGGGTGAGTAATTTATTTTTTTAACATAGTGGGTGAGTAATTTTGTATGCATATTTGCTTGTGTAACTGATAAGATGCTATGTTTTAGGATTAATATCATCTGTTTGTTTGGCTTATTCTCCTTACATTTCAGACGCTGAAGGCGCAGCAGCTTCATGCAATAGTTCAGGCGTGCTTTATATAAATAAACTAGAAGAACTGCTTTTGACCATTTGCCTCTTAAATAGAAAGGTTAGTAGTGCCTGATTTTTTATTTAGGATACCACTCCTGCGATAGGGATAAATATTTCAATCATATTGATATTATCTTTTCATAAATATGAGGTAAACGAATTGGAAAAATGAGTAGTGTTTTGAAGACACTAGTGTCAAACCTTTGCTTCTGAAATAATGTATCCTGATATGTCATAGGGAAAGCAACAGTTTCCCTGCTAATTAGGCTGCCTTCTGCTATTCAGTTTGAAAATTTCTAAGATGAATTGTAACTTTTGAACATATTGAGGATACAAAATTCAATTATGGCACTTCAGTGCATTTCAAGCTTTAAACTCACTTGAACTTGTAACATCCTTTTATTTTATGTAAAATGTGGCGTCGTGTGAAATTTTGGTGTTTCAAATTTCAAACAGGTTGTTGGCAATGATCTCACTACGGTTGGTTATATCATGAAGCCTTCTCGTGAAGAAGATTTTGCCAAGGTGAGCCCTTAAACTTGAAACTGGAAGTCTTTTCAATCTTAGAGAAAGTGAATGACTGAAATTCTTCTGAAGTAAAGTGAATAGCTCCTAATTGGTGTCTGGTTTCAGAAAAAATAAGAAACTAAGTTATTTCTTATTGAACTCTTCCATTCAAATAGAAACCTGACCTCTAGTTTCAGAACCTAGACTCATATGGGTATAAACGCTTTTGCTTCTCTTATTTTATCATCAGGTAGTAGATATGCTGGCTTTAAAATGTGATCTGACCCATAATTATGAGAGACGTCCATATGAAACTGTAGGGTACTTGATTAAATCTGCTGAATTGCCATTGAGAGTTAACTCATTCTATTTTCGGAACCTAGAATTAAATATGTCTTGGCTTCTCTTTGCTTGTCTTTTAAACTTTCTAATGTATAACATTTAGTGGTAGTCTGGATTATGTAATTCTGTTGGAAGCTTATTCTTTGTTTCTACTGTTGTAGAGGGGTGCATTCCCCATATCTCCTACCTCCAATGGATTGATGTTTCTGCCCCTGACATTTGAACTGCCCCTACTATCTCAATTACGACACATGGACATAGTTTTGCATAAAGCAACAGATGAAATTGTATCTGTTGAATTAGGTGGTGCTACAGAATCCTCAAACAGAATTACATACACCACAGGCATGCAGGAATTACAAGGGTAAATGTCCAAGTAATCTTTGAACAGTGTTATAAATTAACGGATATTGTCAAATTGCATCTTCCTTATGTTGATCAGATGACCATAACACGCATCATCAAATTTCCTTCAAATTTCACTGACCGCCATCACCTTCTTCCAAAATGCCATGGAAAAGATAATATGATTCTTACATAGTAATACTAAGCATTCCCATGTTGGACCATGTTACATTCATATCATATATTTCTTACAAGCTACATTTTTTCCCCCTTTATACAGGTATATGGAAGATCCCTCCAATTGCTTTGTGATTGACCCACTTGATAAAATATACCCTGTGGTAGATCGGCTAAAAATCCAACAAATTCTTCTTGGGCTGGATGGTTTTAACACAGAAGGTGGCTCTAAAATTAGAGGACCACATTTTCTTAAGGTCTTTTTGTCATGATGGTATCTGTTCTATTTATTAGACTGAGCATTCATTGCATATAGCCTGAAAATATTCCTTTGTTATTTATTTTTCCCTACCCCTCTTTCCTGGTGGCCTGGTCAAGTGATGAGATATTATGTAGGCTAAATGCGGTTAATAAATCCATAAAGTTACTGCAAAAATGGTCAGCACTAGGGTTTGAGCTAGGTGAAAGGTTATAGTCATCCGACCCCAAAGATGAGATAACTCGATTACACCCTTGTAACCAAGTTTGATTTAATGACATAATCCAAGAAAAACATAAAATGTAGTTGTTCCTCTTCGTTTGTCTCAACTGATAATAAATCCCTTTTATTCCCCTTCTCAAATGAAGCTGAAGGGAACCACCTAAAGATTGGTCACATAGGAATAACTCACCCTTCAAAACTATCTTGCAGGGGGAGGGTGCCTAGGGACTTATTAAGCTCTTGCCAAGGTTGTGCTGAGGCAATGTGGGATTGTAACAATACTCGATGCTTTAAGAGCTAACCTCCTCGTTGGTCACGGCTGTCACCCTACACTTTGGACCCCTGTCCTTATACCAGGTGTAGGCCACCACTCCAAGTATTGGGTCCTGCAAGATGGGGCTGCCTCTAATACCAATTGATACGAACCATCTACGATTAGTCACCTAGGTAGAACTCACCATTGAAAACCAGCTTGCAAGGGAGGGTGCCTAGGGACTTATTAAATTCTTGCCCCGGTTGTGCCTAGGCAATGTTAGTTCGTAACAGAAGCTTATGTTTAGGAATAATGCTTTTGTCCTAGCGCTCACCATTTTTTCTCAAATCAGTTATAATGGAATTTAATTATGCAGGTTGATGATTTTAATGAGTCTGATTTGGCTCAGAGGCTATCAGAAGCTAAACTAACTCTTCCTAGTATAATCAAACCTCAAGTTGCCTGTGGGGTAGCTGACGCTCACAGTATGGTAAGAATTCGTTTGCATGCAACATAAATTACTTTGATGGATAAACTCTATCAGGGCTTTGTTCACATAAATTCTATAGTTTAACTGATTACTCTTCTATTCTCAATACTATTTGTCAATTTTTTTAGTCTGTCATTATAAATTTATAAATTTGTTGTTAGTGTTTATTGTCATGATGCTTGGTAGTGAAAGGTTTACACGTCAATACCAGGAGTTTGCTTGTGTTGGCTCATTGGTCTATTGAATTTTATTTTATAGTCTAAAATATAGTATTTTATTCATGGTGGTGTCATGGTCACCAATTATCAAAAGCTTCTAAGTAACTTCTTGGAAATTCAAGAGGCTGAGAAGAAAGCTTGCCTTTTGCAGTTAATTTGTACTTTGGGTTATGTAGTTCTGCTATTATCGTAGATGCTCAATATTCTTGAAACAAGGGATGCATAGACTGCTTAATAAACAACAGCTGCATTATTGCTCCACATTTAAGCCAAAGTATGAATGATTGTTCATTTAAGCATGGTAGTTTTCTTGTTCCTCTGATAAACACATGTTTCATAGGAATGATAATTGTATCCTTTCCTTTTCCTGAATGATTTTTTAATGTTGTCATTGTAGATGTTTAATTTTCTGAGCAAAATACTTTGCAAGAGTGTAGTAGGATACTTGATAGCATAAACTGCATCACAGTAGTTTATCTAAACATGTAATTAGAATGGTTACTTGTTGGACATTGTATTTATTTCAATGTACCATATATATCAAGATTATGGTTCTTCGCCTTGCTTTATTACTCTGTATTCAAAGTGACTTATTTGCACATGGCAGGCAATTGTTTTTCGAGTTGAAGATTTTAAGGATTTAAGTGTTCCTCGTCCTGCAGTTGTTCAGGTAAGCACAAAAGTACTCATCTTACAATGACTTTGATGTGTTATTTTGGTCCATAACAATATAATTCTGGCAACTTGTTCTGAATTCTGAACTGATTCTCTCGTGGAGAAGTATATAGCATCCTTCCTTAGCTTTTATTTTCTTGTGTTGTTTTTGGATTATTTTGACCTGATTTATCCGAATCATCTATGCGTCTTTGCTTTAATTGTTGGTTTTCCAAGGACAAGTAATATTTTATCATAGTTTTAAGAGGTCCAACGTCATAATGGTTATATATGATGTAGTGTATCCTATCATTCATATTGCAATAGATATAGATTATCAGAATACATTGACTGTGGGGGAGATTCTGTCAATTCTTGTTAAGAAAAAAGATTCTGTCAATTCATGTCCCAAATTGTGATAGTCAAGTCATTGATATTGTTGTATGATGAAGTGAAACACGGCTTCAAGATGCACTGTTCATGATACGAAACAACAGAATTTGACAGTAAGTTCTGGAAAATCTGATGTCTTATAACCCAAAGTTCTGAAATTTGGTCTGAAGTCTGAGTTTGCAAAGGGGATCAATTTGCTGAAAATGAAAGTTTCAAATATGTTACTTGCCCTTACTTGCCCTTCTTAGTCTGATACGTTAAATCTTAGAATTTACTACCTTAAGTGATTGGCTTTGCAGGAATATGTTGACCATTCATCAACTTTGTTCAAGATATATGTCCTGGGTGACAAAGTTTTCTATGCCGTTAAGAAGTCTATGCCTAATGTTGATATCTTAATGAAATTATCTAAAACAAATGGGCCCTTAATCTTTGACAGGTAGCATTTGTTTCCCTTTCTTCAGTTCCTATTTGTTTCAAATGATTAAGGTTTCAGGTCTAATTTTGCGTCCCCAATCTGAATGTCAGTTTAAAATCTCTTCCTACGGCCACTGATGGCTCCAGCAGCAAGGATTTATGCACACCTAACAGTAATAAGTTTGATCTCGATACGGTCACTAATGCTGCAATCTGGCTTGCCAGGAAGCTCCACCTTACCATCTTTGGCTTTGACGTTGTTGTAAGTTGTGCTTCCTTGACTACATAATTTGTGCATTCTGCATTTTCAAAAATTTTGAAAGTGGTGAAGTGTTGGAAGTTCGTTAATTTGAATTAATTTCTTTGTTTGCCACTCTGTTTGAGTATTGTACTCTCTTAGCAAAGATGCAATCATGAAAAAATGAGAGGTACGAGTCATCAATTGACCTTTGGTCCTTCTCAACTTGGTGGACTTGGCTTTTTGGTCAGTCAATCTTGAAACTTTTTCCACTAAGTTATTCAAGAGATTGTGATGCCTTATTAATGTTTTTGAAGCAAGCAACCGAGTAAAATAAATTTTGATAAGGAAAAAATTAAATTACGCCACGTCATTGGAATGAAGAGCTATTAAAGAAGTTTTGATAGGATCCCAATCTATCAAATTTTTAACTTCTGGTTCTGGCAAATGAATAATCTACAAAGATTACTGAGATTGGATAGAAAAGATAAACAAGTTAGGAAACTTGATTCACAAGAACCAAGCTCAGTCTCTTAACAGAAAATCTGCCCAAAAGCCGCAGCAACTGGTCTGTGCAAGTGCAACTATTTAATGGCTGAATATATTGCGCCACTTCATGCCTTCTGAGAGGCATGTTAGAATTGTTGGCATGACGAGTTTTCTTTTACACGTGCGCTTATCAACTTTTTTGTTTTCTTGGCTATAAAAAATGCAGATTGAAGAAGGTACAAATGATCATGTCATTGTGGATGTAAATTACCTACCATCCTTCAAGGAAGTGCCAGATGACGTATGTATTCCCGCTTTTTGGGATGCTATTAAAATGAAGTTTGAATCAAGCAAATAAGCAGCTAATCTCTTTTCTAAACCCACCGGTCAGTTTCCATGAGACAATAAGAAGTTGGAGCAGGAATAGAGCATCTGTGATATTTGTTTATTTTTGGAATTCTGATGACTTGGGATAGCAATGTTTGTTTCATTTTCATGGTAATAACAATATTTTTCCATTTTCAACCAGTTTACAGAACTCATTCCACACACGAATAATGCAGATCAAAACAAAAAGAACACTAATCAAATTGAATGACAGAAATGTAACATTTGGTTTTTCTGAATCTACATAACTTTTGCCACTAAGAAAAACAGCTATGTAAGTATTAAGGATTTGCATCAAAAATAAAATTAGTCCAAATCAAGCTTATTGGTTGCACCATTATCTACTATCTATCCCAGGAACATGATCACGAAGACATCATTAGGCTATTTCAACATTTCCTAATAAATTGATCAATTATCACAACAAAAATTGAGCTATGAAATCATCATCACTCCAAAATCAACAATGTAAACTATACAATACATTTTCACAGTTGGTATTTATTTTGAAAGAATGAAAAATGACATCTGAGAAATAACGAAATTGGGCAGCTCAGCTCAGTTCAGTTCAGTTAAATAAATTTAATCCAAATCTTTAACAACCTTAATCCCCATACTATTAGCAGTGCCAATAATAGACTTAGAAATAGATTCAAGCGACATATACTGACAATAAGGATCAGATTGCTTCACCTTTGCAATCTCATATATGTGCTTCAAGGTCACACTTGATGCCACCAAGTGTCCTGCCCGGCTGCTACCGGACTCTATGCCCGCGGCTTTCTTCAAGTACCACGTTACTGATGGAGATTTCACCGTAAACTCGAACGTGTTATCCTTGAATGCCGTTATTGTCAATGCCATCGGTGTTTCCGCTTTGTACTTTTGTGTCCGAGCGTTGAAATCCTTGCAAAATGCCATTAGATTCAGACGATACTGGCCCAGTGCTGGACCTACCGGTGGGGCTGGTCGTGCGCCTCCGGCTGGAACAGTGAGGCGGATCGTAGCCGCTACAGGACGGCGAGTTAGGATCTCTTTTAACGTTGACATTGAAATGAAAGGGGATTCAGTGATTTGCAGTACTTACTTAGGGTTGGTAGTTGGTACCGCTATATGAAGTATCAACCCAACTTAACGTATTTTAAATATTATTATATTTTTTTGTTTCAATCTTTGTTTTTTTCCATCATTTTTTTTGGGTAATTGGTCCCTTTTTTTTTTTTTTTTTGCCGGTGGGCAAAAATGGCGGAGGAAATTTTGAGTTTAAAGATGTGTTGGTAAGTAAAATAAGATTTTCGTCATAGCTCGTCTCTATATAGTCCAATTGAACAAAAGTAGGGGAAGCTTTATACCAAGTAAAAAATTTCAAAACTCTTACTGCAACAGATCTGTAACAATTTAAGAAAACTATGAACTACTTTTCAAAGAAGGTGAAATTGAAGAGATGAGCACAATCCAACAAAATCTGGAATCATTCCATATAAATAAGATAAATGCATTACGATCCCACAAATTCGTCAAAAATAAAAGATAACAAAAAGGAAAAATGTTAGTGACCTAATGTAAAGTGAAATTAGAAGATATTTAGTATTTGAACTTGAGAATGGTCTAAGAAAAGATATCATTGTTAGAGAAAATGATGTTGCTTTATGTATTTTTGAGAATTGCGTGTACAAGATCTTGAGGGAAGAAAGAGATGAAAGTAGAAGCATAAGGGGAATGCATGAAAGGCAGTTGGAGTAGAGGCAAGAAAAAATTTGAAGTTGATTGTGGAACAATCAAAGAGATACCCTTGAGGTTTAGAATCTCAATGTGTCTACTTGCTTATCAATTAAGGCATTTTGTATCATCATTACATATACTGACAAAGAAATGGAAAATTAGACCACATAGTAATGCTATCCAGCCTTAACTAAATCTTGAGAACAAGAAAAGCATGCTGATTTTTAGCTTGTCAATGCTAAATACAAGTAACATAAGCGACAAGGTGCTTTTCAAGAAAATAAAAAATATGATTCACATCGATGAAAAATGGTTCTACATGAGCAAACAAACACAAAAATTCTATTTAGTTGAAGAGGAAAAAGGGCAGTTGTGAAGCTGTTGTCAAAGCAAGAGGTTTATCACTAATATAATGTTCCTAGCTGTCCTTAGTAAGCCTATATTTGACGCTTTTGGAGAATTAATTTTTGATGAAAGAATTGGCATTTGGCCATTTAGTGAAAAGCAACTAATAAAATAGGAATGCAAGAACTACAGAAACCAAGGCTATTTTAAGGGCCACTTTGATTGAAAAATTGTTGTCCACAATCAAGAAAAAGTGGCCTTTATTTTTACTCACACACCATATATATCCAGCAGGATAACGCCATACCTTATATTGATGTAAATGATCATGCAACTGATGCCTTAGGATTGCATATTAAGTTTATTTGCCAACCTCCTAATAGTTCTGATTTGAATGTGCTTGATTTGAATTTCTTCTATGATATTGACTCCTTGAAAATTAGAGCAGCGCCATCGACTGTCAATCAGCTTGTCGACGCTGTTGAGCAAACATATGCAAGTTATCCTCCACTGATATTAACAAAGTCTTCCTCACATTACAATTTTCTACGAGTTATATCCTATATATTGAAGAAGAAAACAATTACAAAATACCCAAATGGGTAAGGACATCCTAAAGACAATATTTTACCGGGCGTCATTGAAGTTGGTTGTAGTGTTGGCAGATGAAGTTAATAATCAAATTAGGCAACTCTTACCTATATGAAGATGTTCATTTGTGGGTCACAATTATGTTAATATATGCACACTTTTGTATATGTAGATAGAAGAACTTTCTATAATAGATCATAGTTATGTTCTTTTTGTATATGCATAATTATATTAATATGTGCATATTTTTTATATATGTCATTATCCTATTATTTGAATGAAAATGAGAATAATTTATTTTGAAAAATGTGGCCTATTTTTTTGTATTATGTGGCAAGTTATCCATGTGATGAAGTCACACTTTGATAAATATGTGGTCTACTTTATAATATAGTTCCATGTTATATAATTATGTAACCTATTTTTCGAATTGTATGTACATTTGATACAAGCCTTTAAATGAAAGTATTTCATGATTATGTGATGAGATAACAACATATAATTCAACTTGTGATATCAAGGAATTATCCAAGTATATTAATGAAAATGGAGCTAATCTTGTGATGATTAATGGAATTCTTGAAGAATTAGTAGATAAAACACTAGATAAAGTTCAATTATCCTAAATTATGATCATGTGATGAGGTACCAATACATAATTTAACTTGTGATTTCAAGGAATTATCTAAGTATTTCAATAAAAATGGAGCCAATCTTGTGATGATCAATGAAATTCTTAAGGAATTAGTAAGTAAAACACTAGATCAATTTAATTACCCTAAATCATGATCATGTGATGATGTACCAACACATAATTCAACTTATGATTTTACGGAATTATCCAAGCATTTCAATAAAAATGGAACCAATCTTATGATGATCAATGGAATTCTTGAGGAATTAGTAGGTAAAATACTATATCAAGTTCAATTATCTTAAATTATGATCATGTGATTAGGTACCAATATATAATTCAACTTGTAATTACAAGGAATTATCCAAGTATTTCAATAAAAATGGAGCAAATATTGTAATGATCAATGAAATTCTTGAGAATTAGTAGGTAAAACACTAGATTAAGTTCAATTATCCTAAATCATGATCATGTGATTAGGTACTAACACATAATTCAACTTGTGATTTCAAGAAATTATCTAAGTATTTCAATGAAAATGGAGTCAATTTTGTGATAATTAATGAAATTCTTGAGGAATTAGTATGTAAAATATTAGATCAAATTTAATTATCAAAGTATTTCATCATGATACAAACATATACGTAAATATTATGGCCTATTTTTTATAATCTACAGCTAGTCCTTGAATTTTTTTAGGCCACTATTTTATAAATACGTGGGCTAATTTCTGAATAGGCCACATATTCATAGATATTATAGCCTTTTTTTTTTTTTATGATCTATGGCCAGTTCTGGAATTTTTTAGGTCACTATTTTATAAATATATGACATACTTTTGAATAGGTCATATAACCATACACATACACAAAGTGCAAAATAACTTTAAAATATTTTGACACTTAATCATAAAGTACCAAATAACTTCAAAATATTCTGAAACTTTAAAAAGTACCAAAAAACTTAATATAGTCCATTATACACATAAATTAAACAAACTTTAGAACTCCAGATAAATCATGTCATTGAGAGTTCGCGATACATTCACTTTTACTATCATATGTTGAGTCAACCCAATCTGGTGGCTCTATGGAATTAGTATTTGCTTCATCTTCTTTTGCAGCATCTCCTTCTACTATAGGTTCAGTAGGGTTGTTAGCAGATACTGTAGCTATATTGGTCACTATTTTATCAATATAGCCACTATCTTTATTGACAATCTTCCTATGTTTGGCACCAGCTTCTGTTTTTGGCAAGCTTTTCCTCCTTCATCATAAGGAATATAGTGAATAAGCATAGGGTAATGACTGCATACGCATGGAATTTATTAACAATTTATTCAAAATACCCACTAGTTTGGCAAGTTTTTGCTGCTGTATTAGCTAAACAAAGTAAATTGTTAACATTTCCAAGAAATTGGCCACTAGTTTCCATACCCTTACCTCCTGCATTAGAAGCACCAATATTATTGGCCATACATTCAGCTAGTTAGCCACCACTTGGAATCTTTCCGTTTGCTGCTTCAGTTTGAGGAACATAGTTATCTCCAAATTTGCTAGCTAGCTGCCTTAATACTTCATCATACTTATCAACTTTCTCATTCAAGAGTGCAAGTTAGGCAGTATTATCAGCTACTTGTAGATATATAAGTTTAAGAGTGCAATTGATATCTTGTAGTTCCTTCAGCACCTCATTGCTTTCAAAGGATGACTTTGGCATTTGCTTTAATCTACCAGTGGTAGCTTGCCTCATAAAAGTGGGCACAACTTTAGGTTGTGATCCTCATTCAATAACATCACCTTCTTTGACATAATTTAACAATGTCCAGCCTTTATCCTTAGTTAATCTTATAATTCTTCAAATATTTTTCTTCCACTATCTCATTTGCATTCAGCTTATGCTTCTTCTCTCTATCCAACTCAACTCCACCATCAATCATAAGCTTAAAGAGTAATTTAGCATAGGGTAAGTGCTTATTATTGGACCTATCATTGTAGCTGCCCTATGTTTATTCATTATATTTCTTCTGATTATGGAAGCAAAATTGACATTTATATTTCATAATATGCCACATAACTACTGCCTCATCAAGGATAACATTTTCTTTGCTCCCTATTTTGGTAATATGTTACAATTCATAATCAAATGGAGGAGTTTTGGGATGGCTTTCATCCTAGTACCACTAAGTCACAGTTAAACTCCTAAAGAGTATTGACTAGTTTATTTTTTGCAATTTCAGAAAATGAAAACCCTTCAGGATAATCATATTCATCCATAACTGACTCGAATCTAATTGAGGGACACTTAACTGCTTTACGCGCACTCGACTTAGTTATCTTAATATCTAACTCATTGACTTTGGAGCATAGGATTAAACTTTCTCTCCCTCTCTTCTATTTCTTTTCAACCAATAATTTTGTATAAAAGACCCTACCTAATCCATCATACACATCATTGGACAAACTAAAAAAATGCTTTCATGTCCTTATAAAAACAACTCACTCAAATAAAGCCATATCTTACTCAAATCTCTAAAATCTACTTTTCTCTCACACAATAGCTTCTCATTCATAAACACTAAAATCTACTTTTCTCTCACACAATAGCTTCTCATTGATAAACACATTTTCAAATAACTTAGCATAAGTAGAGTTTCTGAAACCTGACCTTTTATTATTTTGATCCTCATTTTCTTCACTGTCATTATTAGATTCTAACTCCTTTGGCTTTAATTCAACCTCCTTCAACTCTGATTCTTCTTCTTCATCAGATGAATAAACCTCAGGAAGAACAATTTTGCTTTATTTTCTTGGAGCTGGCTGCTGGCTGCGTTTCTTCCTTTTACCCAAGGAAGGAGCTTTCTTCCTCTAAATTTCCTCTTCCTCAGAACTTTAAGACCCATCGAAGGAGTCTACTAGCACTGCCTCCTTCATTTTTCTCTTCCTTTCTTCTGAAATCTTACTTTGTATTTCCTTCTTTCTGCTTTCTCTGTCCTTTGCCATTTTCGTCTTCTCTTCTATTTTTTTTTTTGTTGCCTAAGTTTTGATTCGAGGAGACATTGTGTAGATTGAATGTTGAGATTGAAAAGAGCACATTGATGAAAGGAAAACTATAATTATTTAGGTTTTTGGGTGAATGGCCAAAAAAAGGAAAGAGGATGGGGTTTTCAAGTTGTGATCATTAGAAATTGAAGTGGGAAATAAATAACCCAACAAAAACCCTAGCCCATAAATTCATGACTGGTTTCTATTAAAAAAAAAAAAAAAAATCTGTGGCCAATGCTAAAACCTCAAATTTATAATAGTGGCAAGTTTTTATAAAGTGTAAACATATTTATAAGACAAATTACAACTGTCTGTTATAGTTGTCAGCTATTTTAATTACTTGTGGTCTTATTTCATTTCTGCATACTTACATTTAGTCCCATTTTTTCTATATAGACCACAGTTTTTTATATTCTGAATCTTTGATTGGAAAAAGTGTAAAAAATCGTGACTTTAATTTTAATTTCTCACTCTTAACTAGTTCACAGTTTGAATCTGTAGCCCATAGTTATTATAATTCAGAGTATTTGAGATAAAAAAAAATTAAAATTTGACTCTTACAAAAAAAGTCAGATAATTATCATGTTACTATCATATCTGTCACTATTTATTTCCATTAACTCAAAAATGCATCAATTATTTAATTCAACACATCAAAAATCACTCATTATTTAATTCAACGTATCTATCACTGTCAAAGGCATTTTGGAGTTCCTTCATTTCTCACTACACTAAAAATCTTATCATTTTAGAAAGTTATTACATATAAATACGACGCCTAAAAAGGAAAATTTTCACATATAAATATAACAGATGGAGTATAAAATTTAAAAAAGCCAGGATTTAGAAGCCTAAACTGTAATTTGAAGACATATTTGTATCTTCTCATAAATCAATAACTAAAGAGTGAACTTACACCTTGTCTTCTTCCTCTAGCCAGATCGCCCATCTCCACGCACTGCTAGAAACACAGTCGATAAAGCTTGGTGTTCGTACTAGGAGAAAGAGCTCGTCAAAGGAAGGCAAATATTGTGTTTGTTGCTTCTGGCTGGCCACCAAAACGGCGGCAAATAGCCTCGGAAGTGGATGACATTTAAAGGTTCCTAATCATCGCTGCAACTTCAGAAGCTCGCCTCCGTGCCACAAGTCCTATACCGATGAGCTGACGACACCTATGGGTAGCCTAGACTCCGACGAACTCATTGTTGCCTTGGTCACCACCTATCGTCGCGGTATAAGCCTAGAATCACCTCTGGAAATTTTGAAAACCCAAGAGCATAAACTTTCCGGCAATGATTTTGGCGAATTTAGTTAGGCTTTGACGAAACCAATGGCACTAACATACTTCCCCGAAGACGATCTATCTTCCGATGTAACTGTTTTCACCGTCATCATCATTCTTCGTTTGCCGAAAAAAGAAACTCCAATTCTTTTTATGAAATTTTTTGACCGGATTACATTGAACCATAAGGAGATGATGATATTTTCTGGCTCATCGTTGAAATCCGAGCCAATTAATCTAGTTTTTGTTGATTTTGGATCAAGTTCTTATAGGAGGAAGACAATGAAAAATTTCCATTTCGACACATACAAATGTCTTTAGAATTGCAATTTGGGCCCCAAATGTGTTAATTTGTTGATTGAGCAAAAATTGGAATGTCAATTTGAACACCCACAAAGTTCAAGATTCCATTTGGAAAAATGGTGAAAGTTTAGAATGAATCCATGTATTAGGCTATCATAAAACTAAACACAACAGAGACTTCTAAAATGCTTAAAATGTTGAATGCATAATTTTGCCATGAACTTTCAGCAAAAGTCGATTGTCTGTCGAATCAAAATTGAGAGACGAAAAAATAAATTTTAAAAAGTTTTGAGAAAAAAAATGTAAATTAAACAAAAATACAAAGACAAAATTATAATTTTTTTTAATTTCTATATAAAGAATAAACTAGTTAGAGAATATGAGTTTAATTTGGATATAGCTGTGTAAATCTCGTGCAAGTGTATTTTGAACTGAGAAAACACAATAGTAGTATTTAAACTGAAAAACACAATAGTATAACAAAAAAAAAAAATCTAACAGTACTATTATTTTTAAGCAACTAACAGTACTATTATTAATAAAAACAATAAAGATTAGTAAAGTATCTGAAAGTAACTCCCTTTTGAATTTGTCAATAAAAAAAAGAAAAAGCAACTCTTTTGAAAACGAGTAGATTAAAAAAGGTTAAAACTACCGTTACACGCACTCCTAAATAAAGGGAGTGTAAATGAAAATTACCACAAGTGCCACCGCCAAATGGTCAAACTCACAAAAGCCGGCGTTCAAAAATCTGCAAAAAGCAATGTTCTACGTAACGGTTTTATTGCAATATGCGTCTCACATTTATCTGTAACGTATTAATAATTCCCCAACCCCCAACAAGGGTTTCATTTGTCTCATTTCTACATCATACAACTCTACTCAAGTAAAATCCAAATCATAATAATTACTTGTTCTGCAACAACCCCAAAGGACCAAAAAAACAAAAAGACTTAACCTCTTATAGCTAATTTGATTGACACTTTGTACCAGCTACTTAGATTGATAGCTCTTTGTAAAACACTGCCATCAAAACCTTTCCATTTCCAATTAAAACGCCATAATAGTTGTGCGAAGAATATCTGTTTTTAAGACTCACGCAATATTAACAGCAAGTGGCTTTCCCCGGCCCATGGCAAATCCTCTAGTACCATCTGGCATACGAGGCCCTGGTGGAGGTTGCTTGGCCATAGTTGGCTGCTCACCAATAACAGTATTGTTTGAAGGGGGAGTTCCTACATGATTTCCACGGTTATTATTATGATTATGATTATGATGGTGCTGACCACGTCCACGTCCCTTGCTCCGGTGACCCTTATTGCGCCCCTTCTTATGTGCACCCTCCCTCTCACAGGTGTGATCCTCTCCCTGCCAAAGCAAATGCCGTCTCATAAGGCACATTAATACTGAGTCCTAAAAAATTATGTGATGGGACAAAGAACAACTTAAATCCCATTCAAGGAACTAATCAAGTTTAAAAAGAAAAAACATAAAATCTTCAGGATTCCAAGAAGACAACTTTTTTATTCAACAAAATATACCAAAATCAAAGAATTCAAATAACAAATGGTAATTCTGGAAGCATATCTTGTACAAAGATATTTTCCTTTGCTTCTTCCCCTTCAAGCAAAAAGGACACTGGGACAAGGTAACATTTTTTTTTTTTTGTTTGTAGATTATGAATCCTGTACCCATTCCCTGCTCATGTATCTTTACCAGAGGAATAATAAAAACTTTTCAACTAGTCCAGGGTTTTAGCATCAGTACCCCGAAACATGCCAGTAATAAATGTCAATTGGAACACCAACTAGTAATTCAAACAAAATGTTACGTACATACATGCATTAACTGAAATCTGCAAGTACTTACAGATTGTTCATGCAAATGAACATCATGATGTTCGGGAGGATTTTCATGCTGTTTCTCATTTGCTGATTGCTCAGATGTAGAGACTTCATCTTCCTCGGAATGCCCTGGCACATCATGCCCCTTTTTCCCTCGAGCTTGTGCATGCTTGGACTAAAGATGATAGCAACAAACACAGATAAAGCCCTAATCTAACTTCATCAATAAAATAAAACTCAACAGAATTAAAATTTTATATTGTATCAAGCCTTAGCTTAAATGCAATAAATAGAAAAATTGCTACTTGTAGTACTTCATTCAAAGTAATGAGGTGTATGTCTGTTTCTGATTCTAAAATAGGATAAAGAAAAATAAATTTCAAAAAGCAAGCAAATGATTCAACATTTTATACCACAACAAAATGGCCAGCAGGAAAAAAAAAATTTAATGTTAAGCCTAGACAAAGTTACATATCAGATGTTCAGCATAAAAATATTCCATTTTTATAATATGCTATCTTTTTCACTTGCTTACTACTACTTCGTTTTTCTTCCCAAATTCATACTTTCTCCCTTAGAATAGCTATTACATCATCCTGCCTTTAATCATTCACAAATAAGCATAATTTTGCATCAATATCAAATCAAAATGAGTTGCTTTTTCATAAGCTAATCCAGCTTCAAAATGTCATTGTATTATGGCCAGATAAGAGAGTGACAAAGAATTAATGTCGAACTTACAGTGCGTTTCAGCATTAGTCGAACCCTAAGACCACTCCTCCAGTTCTCCTCATCATTTAGCTCTACTACCTGCAAAGTTGACCATCCATTTAATTTTCCCATTGAGCAATGGAGGTCAAGTGAGAAACATCTATAGAAAGGACAACACTCACTGCTTTCTCAGCTATATCAACCGATTCATATTCCACAAACGCGTGTAACTGCCAAGACCAAAAGTTGTAATATTAGGTGTTTGGTGTATCAATGGTGTGTTTGGATAAAATTATCCAAAGAAAGGGTGCACATATAATTTTAGCTTAAATTTATGAATAAAATTTAGTCCATGCTTTGGTCAACTAGCTTCATGAATAAAGTGATACTAAATTGCATCTCTTTGACGGGCATCTTAATCGTCTATATTTAAATATGTTCGTGTGAGCATCCCACACAAATCTACCTTGTTACTAAAATGCATTCCATCAGCTTTTGTAGATCTTGGTGCTGAAGTGGCTCCACCACCGGAAGCTTGAGGTGGACAGGTACGAATTGTCTTCACACTGAAAAAATAAAATGAAGAAAATTTAATGTCTGTTATAAACCAAGTTAATATCCATAGAAAACACTAGAGATAGTCATCTCAATACCTCCCAACAGAAGAGAAAATCTTCATTAGGTTTTGATGACAGTGATCTTCAGGTAAATTTTCAGCAACAACTATACGAGACTATAGGTAAATAAAATATTAGAATAGAAAATTTAGTTATACTACGAGCAAGATGCATATCATAAAAATCAGAAGGTAAAACAAACAACACAAGAAACTCACTTGCAACTCTTCCACATCTGATTCGGTCAAGGGATGTATTCGTCTCACTTTTTTCCCATCCTCACTAACTGCCTGCACATTGTAGAATCAAAATGTTCGCAGTTAATCAAAACATCAGGAAGAATGAGCAAGAATAGGTATCAAGAATTAGGGGCATATGAGCAGATCCAAAGTTGAGCTAGCTAGCTATGTTAGAACAATGTAATTGGATATGATTTTTATTTATATTATTTTATTGAGCAGACTTGATGAAGCCAGATCAATGAAGCCAGTTTGCAAGCAACTGACCGAAACTTTATTTATTAAATGAGCTCAATATCTTGGTTTATAATATTAAAAAAAGCAATTCAAAGCGCATTGTTTAAACAAGACTCAAGCGATTCAAGAGTAGCTCAGCTCATATATAGCCCCTGACACCACATAATTAAATTCAAGCAACAAATATCTTAAGATACTTACAAGCTTTGATGAGTTCCGCAGAATGGAAGCAAGCTGAGAATTGCTACTTATGGCAGCTTTGATCTTCTTAAAAGAGGCAACAACAGTTATTGGCACTGGATAAAAAGCAGAGCATGAATTAGAAAGCATGTACATATTATGAAATAATATTAATAATTAAAATGCCAACGTGAATGCAAGAAATTACCAGCAAAACACAGACCAAACTTGATAACAAAAAGTGCAAATTAATTTATTGAAACTTCTCTGCTCCTCAGCATACTGACCCCAAAAAAATAGGTCAGGAAAAAAAATAGAATTTTTCTATTCTCAAATTATATCTTCCATCATATACAATTTTGGCATACTGTACACACATCAAAAAAAAAAAAAAAAATCTAAAAAGGAATCCAGTGGAGATGCATTTATATGAAACACAAAGAACTATTCAGATAGAACTCCAGGAGAAAAGCCATTATACCATTCATTTATTAGAATATAAATAATAATCATTTAATACATACCACTTATTTCTACTTTTATCATATTATCTTAGGACCACACTCCATTGCAGAATCTTCATTTTTATTCCATGTATATAAGATGACTATCACAAAAGGTCAAGGCATGAAATTCTCAAGTTAAAAACCATACAGACCAACGATAGAAAGGTGGCAGCATCATGCAAAAACCTTTCAGAATAATTTACAAGTCAATTCTTCATAATGGGGCCACAGAAACTATGGGAAAACTAAAATTGTGTTCTAGCAAACTGCTTTTACAATGACAAAAATAAATCATATAGTTGTTGAATCCAGAATCAGAATATTTCTTTGTTGAATCAAGAATCTACAAGTAGGATTTGATAAAACTTAAAAATTAATCAAAGGCAATTATATATTATTACATACATCTTGGGCTAATTTTCTATTGATTTTAATATGGTGACTCCAGATTGTTAATTCTTTAAGATAATTTAAACAAAAATGCTCATAGGTAGGCCCAAATTTAACATATGAGAAGGCGTAAGGGAGGACAGGAGAAGAGATTATCCGCACTGTCAACAGGAAGAATAAGGGGACATCAGCACATCTACTAATTTAAAGCCACTCCCTCACTATTCTTCTTCTACTTAAGCACTGTCGTCTGCTTGACTGATGCTTTCAGCACCAAAACTTCATCCCCTCCTCCAAATTAAAAGAAGATTGCCAATTTTGGTGAGTCATATCACCAAATTAATGTAACAGAATTAGGTAAACACGGATCCTACCTTGTCTCCTGAATCTAGTATTGGCTGCTTTTTGGAGAATAGAAAGATAGTACCAGTTGACAGACTCTCATCTGATTCTATCTGAATTGTGATTCAACCATAATAAGTGAATCAAATGGCATAAGCATTATACTGAACAGCACAATTTACTAACATTACACCACAGTTCGTTGGGGTAGCTGAAAATGGAAGTAAAGATATGAGAAACATGATATGCTAAGAATTGCAATACACTGAAAGCAACCAACTTACCATATCCCTCAGGATCCTTGTTAATAAATCTCATCAAATGATCTGTAGTTGCCAAATTTAGGTCACTGAAATAATATTCCACCTGTACATAGCAAATCAAGCATCCCAAAAAGATTAATTGCACACATTTTGAAAAAATATTAAGTAATAATTGAACACTGAACATTAAAGCTGATACAAATAACAAAAAGCAACCATTTTTATGTTTTGTTACAAAACCTTTATATTGGATCAATCAAGGAGATTATAAAATCAAGTTACAAAACAAGTTATGCTAGCTATTACAGGAGCAAGCAGGCATTGCCTAGAACACAATGATTGAATCATAATCCCTCTCCTAAATATTCATTACAGTGTCCAAAATAAATTGCAAGCATCTCCTCACCCCTAAAGTGGCCGTTTAACAAGTAAAATTAATAGAGCTGGATTGTAAAAGGAAAGAACCAAGCATTATATGACATCAACATGAAGTGAAGCCATTATCATGAATAACCTGATAAAGCGGCACAAACAAGTATGACATGTATAATTAAACAGGTCATAGGTGAACCCAATATAAATGATCATTTAACACATGGATATCAACATGTTTAATCTGTCAAGTCGACTCTTTACAATACGAACCCATTAAGGCTCAACCTAACCTGCTCATGATATGTGTTAGACAAATCTTGTTCACATGTCATGATCCATTTTGAAACCAATACTCATGTGTCATCAAGGTCAGGTGAGTTCAAATGCAAATACCCTTCTAGTTTCATATTCAGTACAGTTTCTGTAATGTGAATATGCATAATGAGTAGACAATTGAAAGGGTAAAATGAAAAAATAAGGTGGCTCTATTTTTTAGTCAAGCAGCATGCATCAAAAGTAAGATTTTACTATCTTCTAGCATATTCATGATACACCCATCTACAAAAAATAAAAAAAGATACACTGAACTGAATAATTTAATCCATTTATGCACCTCATTAACGAAAAATGCCAAATACATAACACAGGAAATTTCCATATTTACAGAATCTGGAAAGCAGATGATGACCAGATCCCATACCTCAGACGTAGTTGACAACCACACATGACATTGATCCCAAGGACCCAAGCCTTAAACAGAACATGCATGGCAAATAAACCATAAATCCAAAACAATGATGAGCTTAACTATTTTAACTTACATTCCAAAGAGTTTGTACGCTAGTAACCAAAAAAGGAAAACAAACCGAAAAATAAAAAATAAAAACAACACTACGCATCGCAAGTGTTTGATTGGCAAAAAAAAATCATGTATAATAGAAGGCTATAAGAAATAACCGATTCAGTTATAAGTTGAAAACCTAAACATTGTAACATAACTTACCGCTCCTCACCCACACAAGAGATAATATAAACCGACCAATTTTGTTGATATTGAGTTATTGACATTAAAAACTCTATACACATCAAATGCTACAATTTGTCAAAACTAACATTTAAAATTGCATCCATCAAATGTTCAATGCTTTAACGCTCCTGATAGTCTAAATAATACTCTCCTAATTTCCTTCACTTTCCTTCATTAGAATTCTTAAAATAAATATTCAATTCTATGCAAATAAATTGATATTTAGATAGCTAAAACACGTACATAGTCAAACAAGAAGCTCAGGAACACTTTAATTCCATTAATAAACAACAATATATCGAGCAATTCCACTCTACAAGTTAAGTGAGCCAGACTTACTATCAGCAGTAGTAATAATAAACAGGAAGTTAAGATCACTCACTTGATTCAAAAGTTTCTGTACAGCCTCGTCAGAGAGTCCATTATGTCTGTCACTTTTATATGCATGATCTGATGAGGTTGCATCCTTCTTAACAACCAACTCTACCTCTTCCTCCATCTTCTGATTCTGATCTTGATGATGATGCTGATTCCCATGATACTGTACACCCACATAGTGATTTTTCTGATTATGGTGGTGATTGTTATGATTCCGGACCGGAACGTACTGTTGATTATGGCTATGATGATGGTGGTGGTGATGGCTATGATGGTGCGGATGGTGATTTTGGACTTGGATCACATGAGCCACGGCCACCGGACTATGAATCGGGACATGGAAAGGCGATGGAGGAGGAGGTGGAGGATAGATGTGGATCGGAGGTGGAGGGATGACGGTCAAACGAGGAGAAGGAGGAGGAGGAGGCGCTGGTTGCTGTGGACGATTAGGAACAAAGGCAGGAGCCTGAGCGTTGAGTTTACTGAAGGATGTATTACGAGAAAGGGATGGATCTGAAGAGGAAGATTGAGATTGAGATTGAGATTGATCTAGGGTTTCTGATACAGCAGATTCAACAATTTCTTGTTCTTCTGCCATTACTACTATATATACTGATAATTCACAAACGTATATTCTATTTTTAGAATGGATAAATTTTTGTTTTGTTAGGTTCAAAGATTTGATGCGCGGGCGTTGGAGGAGGGCACGGCCTTGGGGCCCCTGAGCAGGGCGGAGGAGACAAATGGAGAGGATTTCTCGGTTTCAGGAGGCGATGAGAGCCGGGTATTTATAGTTTGATCGGGTAAATTTAATTTTTGATAGCGAAATAAAGTAGAAAATGCTACATTCACTGAATACAGTCAACACTCACTTCATCTTCACTTGTTTAATGGGATACACACTAACACATGCTTATTTACTTATCATTCATCATCATTACTATAATGAATCTTTTCAAGTTTTTTCGTTTAAACTAATCTCAAATTCTTAAACAAAAATTAATGTCACCATATAGTTACAAAAGAAAATTGTAAATCTAGTTTAGTGAACAAACTTACTACTATGTTGGTAATTAGAACCTAATAAAATTCCACTCTAATAAAATTTCTTCACAATTAGACCGTAATAAAATTTTTCCAAAGGAGAGAGAATTTAAATTTATGCTTATTATAAGCCTCCTCTATGTCTTTAAAAGGTGTGATTGCCCACACCTGGTCTAAGGATAAGTCGGGCACTGGTTAATATTGCCCTTACCTAGCCCAGGGAAAGGTCCGTCTTGCTTAAGCCAAGAGAGAGATCGTCTCACCGACCTCATCTTCCTTATCAGGCTAAGTAGCTAGGCCCCGAGAATCCTATTAGACTTGAGGTTTTCGGACCTCACTGCCTTGAACTCCTAATATAAGGCTTTCATATGGCACTTGTCAGGCCTAATCACTTTCGACACTTTCATTGGTGCGGTGAGCATGGATCAAAGTTGTTAGTCGATCTTCAGGTCGCTTGCCATAAAAAAAATCATGATTGTAAAAGAGACTAGAGGTACTCAAGAAAGTCGGGACTAGCGACCTACACATCCTTACTTTCATCCACCTCTCCCCCAAGGGTAAGCTGCCCTCTTGATCAGAACCTATTCCACCTTCATATCCCCCACCTTCAAGCTTCATGCACCACTACCCAAAAGGTAATACCTTCCCTATGGGGGTCGGCATGCCACAGTCATACCACCTCAATTCACCCACAACTTTTCCCTAGACCCACCACACGCCACAGTGCCCGCGACCTCTACCTCATCCTTCACTCAAGAATAATTACTTAGTTTGCTCAGCTAAATTCTACAGAAAAAACCCTTAACTAATTAACTTTAGCCATGGGTAGTTACTTTCTCTGCCTTCACCCTAGGATGCAGGGGTCTCAAGAAGTAGAGATCGCTTGGGAACCAACCAAAATAGTAGATTGGCTAATGATAAGAAGAATGATCGAAGGGTTAAGAATAATGAGGATGATGGAGATTTAGAGGAAGTATTTTAGGAGGATAGAGGTCGAAAACCTAAAAGAGGTTGCTCTAGTAGCAAAGGCAGCCCCAAGGAAAGTAGACAACCAGTATTTAGAGGTACTCGAATGAATAGGATGAGGTATGAATACAGTTATGACGAGGAATACAAAAATAATGAGGAGTCTCACTGGGGAGAGCAGCTCACCAAATCCAAGTTGGTGGAACTAATGAAAGACATCCAGAATGGGGATGATGAGGAAGAACCCTTCCAAGCAGCGTGTCGCCATTCTTGTTAAGTATTAAAAGGGCACTTGCTCCTAAGGGGTGGAAGGCTCTCTCTTTTAAGACATTTTTCACAGGCAAGGGGAATCTGCAAAATCATGTTTGGAGTTATTATGACTTTATGTTAGTAAGGGGGCCATAAACACCCTTATGTGCAAGCATTTTTCAAAGACTCTATTCGATAATGCTAGTGAATGGTTCCATAAGCTGCCAAGCCACAACATCTCAAATTTCAAAGAGCTAGTTAAGAAGATTATTCTTGAATTTAAATTGAATATCCCTAAGAAAAAGAAAACTTTATACTTGAAGTTGATTGTAAGAGAAGAGGCTGAGCACTTGACAAATTTGTTAAAAGGTTTAGAGTAATGGCCATCCAGGTAAAGGACCTGAACGTACAGCTAACAGTGTAGATAATGCAAAATAATTGTCAATTTTAAGAGCTAACTAACTCATTATCATTGAACAAGCCTACATCAATCCAGGATCTATTGAACAGGACAAACAAGTATGTCAATATAGATACCTAGAGATGGATCTTGATGACCCTGAAGCTTCCTTAAGAAGGAAGCCACATCAAGGGTTTATGGGAGAATGTAAGAGAAAGAGAGATAAGTCCCCTCGAGGTTGAAAAAGAGGGGGTCATGGCAGTGATAACCAACATGATGATGATAGAGGTAACTTTAATAAAGGAGGTAGAAAAAGCTTTTATTGTGCTTACAAAAAAACAAGGAGACATAACACTAACAAATGTAGGGCTTAAAAGGAAGAATTAGAGAAGATGGCTCAGAATGGCGACCTCAAGAATGCTGCTGACAATTACAAAAGTCAAACTCATTGAAATACATTTAAGCTGTTAAGGTACATTATGCTTAATTAAGACCTAACCTATCATAATTATTTCTCTAGACAGATAAATATAAGCTTTGTTGACTTCCCCTTTGCGCATGAATGATATAGTTTGTAAAAATGCTACCCTTGAACGACCTCAATCCTCAAGCGCTCAGGCTGTAAAAATGCCCCCTTGAGCAAGCTCGGTCCTCAAACGCTTAGGCTGTAAAAATGCCACCCTTGAGTGACCTCAGTCCTGAAGCACTTAGGTTACAAAATCAATACCTCGTATAAGCAACTTTCATCCTCATCCGCTTGGGCAAAATTATTGCCTCGAATGCCGAACTTTGATCTTCATTTACTTAAGCCAGGTGGTGGTTCGCCTCACATAAGCGACCTTGTTTCTTATGTGTCTAGGTATAATCAATCCAATAACTTATTTAGATGTTAAAGCTAACTCTACCTCATATGAAGGGATTACTTACCAATGGTCGGCGCTATTATTTAATGGTATGTACGATTACCTAGTTTAATTGTAAGTCTGAAACAACATGTTTTTACTTTATCCCTTAGTTTTGCCTATAAACAAGTTTAACTTGAATAAACTTTACTGTATAGAAATATACATAATCATATAAGACTTAGAGATCACCGCAAAAAATTCCTTTGATTATGCATATGATTACGGCTATGTTCAAATATTAGCTACATATGGAATAACAAGATTATTAATGATACATCACAATGTATAAGTAAAAGTAACGGTTACACTTAATTCAGAGTCATAAAAACGACATGTTCTTACTTTATCCCTTAGTTTTTCCTATAAACAAGTTTAACTTGAATAAACTTTACTGTACAGAAATATACATAATCATATACGACTTGGAGATCACCGTAAAAAATTCCTTTGATTATGCATATGATTACGGCTATGTTCAAATATTAGCTACATATGGAATAACAAGATTATTAATGATACACCACGATGTATAAATAAAAGTAATGGTTACACTTGATTCAGAGTCATAAAAACAACATGTTCTTACTGTATCCCTTAATTTTGCTTATAAACAAGTTTAACTTGAATAAACTTTACTATATAGAAATATGCATTATCATATACGATTTGGAGATCACCGTAGAAAATTCCTTTGAATATGTATATAATTACGGCTATGTTCAAATATTAGCTACATATGGAATAACAAGATTACTAATGATACACCACGATGTATAAGTAAAAGTAACGGTTACACTTAATTCAGAGTCATAAATAAAAAGGTATGCAGACCACACATGAATAAGAGCGACCTAGAGGTCATTATAAAGACCCATCTTTATTAAATATATCGCAATTTAATTACGACTTCTGGCTAAAGTCATCGTGGCATTAACTTTGACAATCTTCCATTAATTGGGCAATGGCAAACTTTAAAATTACAGAATTGGCTCTTCAAGTTGACTTAAATTTTCACTTTTACCTTTTTTACAGTTTTTATTTCCAATTTCAATGCACCTTGAATTTTTTTTTTGCCAAAAAACTCCACTTTCACATTTAATAATTATAAAATCAGAATATAAAAAATTTAAATTATAATATAAAAAATATTAATATTAATGAATGCCTAAAATACACTAAAAATTCTTAATTTGACTGTGTTTCATATTATTTTTTTTATAATTAAGTGTATGATCATTTTAAAAAAGTTCTTTTAGTATATTTCTTTGAGTTGCATTATAAAAAAAAGGACAACAACAACAAAATTGTAATATTTATCTAATTAAAATCTAACGCTTCGAAACTTTGTCTTGTTTCAAGATATGAATAAAATCAAGTTTACTTTTCTTAGAACAAAAAAAGACCTTAACAATGATTGACGCCATATTAAACTTCAATTTTGAATCGAATCAATTCTTAAACTAAAATTATTTTATTAGTGTACATTAATTAAACAACAATTTTTCAGTGTTGATAATAGGACGGATTTATACAGGTTTTGAAAGCTTCATTCTGTAAATGTTATTGAAAAAAAAATTAAGAAAAATAATATATTTTAAAATAAAAATATAAAACTCCTTAGGTTGCAGATTTTATATTAATTTTTTTTCAAAAATTCATTCCTGATATTAATAAGCAAGATGAAAGGCCAAAAACTGGTGAAAGGCCAATTTTCACAAATTGTGAATTTTTTAGAATGCCTATTTTCATGTATTAAATAGAAAATTTTGACAAGTTGTGATTTTTTTTTTATAATTCATGTAAAAAAATTTTCTCTATGTTTATTATTTTTATAAATCAAAGGTATTATATAAAATTTAATTTGCAAGAAGATTTTGGACTAAATAATTAATATGATAACAAGAAATGGCGATTTACCATTTTTTGTAGTGTATTTTAGGTCTTCATTAATATTAAAAATTTTATTATATAAAATTTATCAAATTAAAAAATTTTAGAGTATTTAGGTCTTTATTATTATTAATGATATATTTTTATAATATAATTTAAAATTGTTATATTTTAATTTTACAATTATTAAGTGTGAAAGTGGAGTTTTTGGGGAAAAAAATTCAAGATGCATTACAATTGAGAATCAAAATTGCAAAAAGGTAAAAATGAAAATTTTCGTCAACTTGAGGGGAAAATTCTGTAATTTTTAAAATCTGCCATTGCCCAATTAACTGAAAATTGCCAAAGTTAAAGTGCAGTTACTAAATAAAATATTTAGGCCAAACAGTAATGATGTCAGAATAATTATGCCAAAATAGAGTGATAAAATATTGATTATAACCAAACATTAAAGACTAAATAGTAATTTTTCCTTAAATTAATGATGAAAAATAAATAAACATAACATTAGAAATTATACAACACTTTTTTTTTTTTTTTTACTTTTTCTTAATTGTTCTCAATTGAATAGTGTAATTAAATAATAAAATGCAATAAAGGATGAAAATAAAAGTAAATATTAAATAAAGGGACTTAAACGTAAAGATAAATAAATTAAGCAATTAGAGTAAAATAGCATTAACGTAAAATAAAATAAATAAAAGGACTAAATAAAAAAGTACTTGAAAACTTAAAGGAATGGACTAAATTGCACATGAACTTAAGTTAAAGGACTAAAGAAGGAAAAAGACATAAACACTTATACTAAACAAAAATTAGGCATAAGATAGATCAAAACCCATAATTTCCCCTACTGTTCTTTACGTTCATTCATGGGAAAACAAGAAAAAATTTTCTTTTCATCAAGTTTAGTATACAACTTAAAATTCTTAAAGATCATCATGAAAACTTCAATAATCATGATCTTTTGATCCTGTAAACAAGGAAATCAAGAATAATAACTTGTTCTTAGAAAAGCATTCAAGTCTTCCAATTAACAAAAGAAAAGTAAATAAAAGATGGATGAGCTTATGATTGTAAAGATTATCTTGACAAGGGGAAGCTATGGATGAGCTTCTCTTCTCTTGCAACAAAACAATCGAAGTGTAAGAAGAACTTGGATAACAAGAGAAAACTGAAATTTAGAAATATGAAATTGCAGCAAAATAAATGAAAAACTGAGTTTACAAATCGAAAAGAAGTTGTACCTAAGATTGCTTAAGCAAAAGGAAGCAAGGAGAAGCTATGGGTGAGCTTTTCCTTGCTTCTTTGCATTCTAAAACAACTACAACTTAAGCTAAATCTGAAATTGGAAAGAGAACATTGAATCAAAATAAGGAAACAGAGGAAAAATGTGGGGAGAGTAAAGGGAATGGAAGCTGCTTTGGATGGCAGCTGCTTGCTTCTTCATAGAGGAAAGCAACTTGGCAAGTTGCTAAAGTACTTCCCCTTCGGCTTGCTCTTCATTTTCTGAACTCTTTAGACGTATTGGGCTTCTGAATCTTGGATTTTGCTTTGACATTTACAAAGAAATGGGATGTTTATCCCAATTCTGTCCATTCGATAGAATAGGTACACGGTGGCCACCACGACTTATGCTTCGGAATGAACATTTTTAATTCCTTGGATTTATATTTTGAACATTATGGGAATTTTGACTGCCTCTGATCTCATGTCTGCACTTCGTAAATTTCTGAATTTTTCTGCGCAAATATTGTGGCACTTATCAAATTCTCCCACACTTTTTTTTTAACACAGGCATTAACGCACACACCCTACTCATACACCCGAAAAGATGAGACTTTTGTTGTCAAGTGGAGTCAAACTCCGACGTTCAGCTCCTAGAAATGATTGTTTTCCACTTGCACTGCCCCACCTCCTTCCCATACTTGAATCAATGGTTGTCCTCAATATAAAGAAATTTCAGCGTTGATCCTTTTTTTTTTTTTTATAACGAACTTGGTGTTTATGAAAACTATTTTTCTGCGCATCTTCTTTTATAAGTAAACTGTCTAGTTAGCTTATGTACTTTAACTGTTCTTTAATCTTTGTAGACCAAAAACCCGAATTTCATTACACTTTCATCTTTTCAAATTGGTGATTTCTATTAAAGCTCTGAAGAATTTTGAAATACTTCTCCTTTATTTACTTTTGAAAAACAAGATTCTATATGCTTGCCTTGATCACCCTTCCCCACCAAAAGGTGAGAATACATGGGAATGATTAGAAGGCATTTATTCCAGGGGGTTGTAATGTTAGTTTAAAGAAAAATTAGTTCTTTTCAAATTAGTTTAAAGAAAAATGGATATAAATGCTGAAAAATAAGCATGACATAATCCTTGCCTTTTGAGTATCATGGAAGATAATTTTCTTTTCCTCTTTTTTTTTTATATATATTTTTTTCTCTTTTTTTCTTTCATTTTATGTCGATCTTTATCCCAGGCATTACCTCTTCTAACGGCTACTTATAGGCTCTAGTGCACATTAAATGTACTAATCGTCAGCACCTGGTAGTTAATTCTTCAATTAGCTGTTACTAACCATTGTGTTCAACTTTTTTACTAAGGTATGAAGGTCGCGAGCGCTGCCTTGGAGGGTGGTGGGCACAACACTTTCTATTTTGGCTACTGGACCTCCATACAAGTGGATCGCGGGTGCCGTACCTAGGCCGGGGGGCGCGACCTTGCCTTGTTTTCTACTTTGAAAAATTTTCCAACCTTTTACTTATAAATTTTCTGAAAATGAATCTTGAACCAGAGACAGAGCTACATATGGGCTTTTGGTGGCCTTGGGCCCCATGAGATTTTTAAAATATATAGAACTAGTATAAAAAATTAGCAATGTGCTAGACGTAGCATAGTGGTAGTGCGTTTGATTTGGCCCGCAGAGTTCTCTTATTCGATCTCCACCTTGTGCATCTTCTTATATTTTTCCACTAATTCTCCTAGGCTTTGAAAAAATGGGCCAGGCTTTTCAAATTGGGCCCTTCTGTCTTCATATCTTGGCTCCGTCTCTGTCTTGAACAACCTTGGCATGGCAACACAAGTAAACACTTGAAATTCATTAGTAAACATACAAATCGTTATATTTAACCAAAATTCAAAACAAAAGAAATCATTTCACAATAATTAACTTAGATTTTTTAAAAATAAAATGAGCCATTAGAGACCATTATATCTGGACATTAAATTAGGAAAATGGCTTATTTATCATACCTTACCCTCTTACCCTTAAAATCTCTTTAAAATAACCAAAACGCCTTTGAAAATTTAAATGGAGCCAATATGTCTTAAAAGAAATTAAAATAAAAATTGTCACCGAAGAATGGCGACTCTTTTCCAAAGACCAACAAGATTAGCAGCGCAAACCAGAAATCAGTTTTATCACACTTCTTGTAAAAACATTTTCTGGGTATGGTCGGGAGGGGAGCGGAGACGGAAGAAAAGGTTGAATCATTGTTAATGGAGCAAACTGGGTGATAGGTTGCGAAGTGGTTCCCAAGTTTTGCCCATCAACAGGAATGTTATTATGATCTCTCATTTGTCAAAACAAAGTCTTCACCTAGTTTTCCTATAGAGTAATGATTCAACGTATTAAATAAGTTAACTTATGGCATTAATTCAATTCTTGTGTAATATTCAAACTTTCTATTACCAATTCCTTTGTGTGCCTTCTTCAAAGTAAGACATAAAATTATTTCGCTTGAAAAATGAATAATTATTTAATGACTAGTTAATAAGTTTTCATTCCAACTCATAGTCCAAAAAAAAAATGCCTTTCTCCCTCACTACATGGTGCTCTAAAAACGTTAAAAATCTACTCAGTTAGAACAAAACTTTTGAACCTTTTTAAGGGTTGAGTTGTAGTTGAACAGCTTGAACTGGGCATCCCGAGAGCACAAACCCTATTCAGTTTAAATTGATCTCATGTTCCCCTCTCGCAGCACATCAATCATATTGTAGATTCGTTTATCTGCTTGAGATTTGATCTGCAAATTCACCAAATCAATTATTTGTATATTCCTGCATGATCGACACATACTGCAATTCGATGGCCATACTATAATTGAATTGAGCTTCCAGTGCAACTGAGAAAGGGAAGAAAAATTGCAAGGTATTGAATCATGAAAGGAATAGAAGCATTTGTACCTTCTTAGCAAGGAAAATTATGGCATCAACGGTGCCCTCAGCATATATAGATCTACCGCACACATTATGTTGAAACTCAAAAGAAACCCTGCACAAGATGTGATTCAAGATAACTAACCATTTTATGCTTTATCATAGCAACAAATTGATGGTGCAAAACATATTGCAAACTTATTGCTGGATTCATTTGTAATTACGTTTGATCAGGCGACGTCAGATGATACATATGAAATGCATGGCCAGACAAATGCTCCTCAGGAACTCCCACCATCTCAATTTGTTGCTTAGGATCCCGGATCATTTGTATCTGAAAGAAGAAAAAACAAGAATTGTGACTCATGACCACCGCAAAAATTTTTAAGATATTTTTCTTTTATACTAGAGCAAAAAATAAGAAAAATACGAAGGAACATCTTTTGTTAGATTCACTATGAAATAGCAATGTCAATGAATAGATAAAGCTTCACAAGTGGAAAAATACAGGATGCTAAGAGAGTAAACATCCTCCAAGTAGTATATATGCATTAGAGACCTTTTAGTTTATCATGTAGAAAGCAGGTGAATGGCAGAGAAAAAAATCAATACATTATGTTGTTAGATTAGTTTATTACTTGATTAACGCAATCTGAGCAACTAACAATGCAGTTAGGCTAAATTCGATAATCTGTGATGCAAATTAAGCAAATGCATTTTAGTATAATATTTCACTAAAATGCATTTCAATAAATCACATTCCCTTCCATTACAGCTTGTCAAACTAGCCACAGATCATTGATCAATACCTACATTAATCTCCAATTAGTTTGACTATAATTAGTTAGGGAACATGTTTGACTCCTCAATAACTTGAATGGTATCATACATTTTCCGATTCCATAAGAATGTTTATTCAGGATCTGACCTTTTTTTAGATCAATATTTTACTTTTGTACAAGTACAAAAAGTACATAAACAAACATGTCAGTGAGGAAGGATAAAACAAATTCAGTGAGTTCAGTTGCATAACAGAAAGTGATACAGTGCTGCAACATCAAGGTCTCTAAACAAACCTGATCCATGTCAAAAGATACCCCCAATTTCTGAAAGCAAGAAATGACAGCCTTGGCAGTTCCAGATGTGTCCAGCTTGCCAGCTTGATGGGACTCCAACACCTGAATTTATAATGTATTAATTAGCACCCATTGGTTGGTAATATACAAAATCAACCAATGGACAAGAAATTCTTCAAATGTTAGACTAAATTCTGTTGTAAAAGGGGGAAACAAAGATATATCAACCATCACCCAAACATTTACTTGCATGTTTTCTTCAATCACTCAAGTGGGTCTGTAATGTATTTTTGTTGTGAAAGGTGATCTTAGCAAATCCAATATGGCCACGGCACATAAAAAAATGAGTAAGAACAAACAGCATGAATAAAACTACTACAAACACCTTGATCAATCACCCTTTAGTTTTAATCTTTATCATGGAATGCTATAGAAGTAATGCATCAATAAGCATGAAAGTGTACAGTTCAATGAGCGTATAGAACAATAGCCCAGTCAATCCCAAAATTCAAGGATATTTTCCATGTAAAGCACCTTTTTTGCCTTAGCAGTTCACAAGGGAAATAGAAAAAAGACCATAAAAGGGGGGAAAAGACGAAAAAAGAATAAGAGCTAAAAGGACAAGAAAAAGGTTCATATAAGTAAAAAAACTGCATTTGCAGTCAAAGCCACCAGAATTTCAATTTAACATATTCCCAAAATAAATCCCTTCTGGATGCATATCCCATAAGAAAGTTCATTTGAACCTCCTCTCTGTGGAGACAATGAAAAACACAGTACCTGTAGGGAATACCCAGCAAAAGCTCCAGGAAATTGCTCAGCCATAATCTCCATGGCTGCAAGAAATGCAACTACCTACCAAAACAATAATCTATTAGATCATGGAACACGATAACTTAAAATTCCATTTTCAAATAACAAAGATTACCTGCTTCCCCATTTGTGGAGAGATGACAGCATAAACTTTCGAGTTCTCCACAGTCTTATATAAAAGGTCCCTGTTTCCACCTGTGGTTCCCATAACAAAGGGCACCCCAACTTTGCAATATAGATTAGCATTATCTGCAGATGGTAAAGCATCAACCAAACAAAATGTACCTAAACATCAGTTGAAGCTTGATATTGTTTGCAACAACATAATAATTGTTAGTTATGTCAAACATTGTTTTACCGTTTGAAAGTGTAAAGATAGGGAATTCGGTTCTATTAAATAGTCTTGTAACATTAGAATCGACAGTTTTACGATAACAACGGATAGCAGAATAGATTTTAAAGCTCTTTAATTCATTTAAAATACAAAAAACAAATTTTACATGGTTCAGAATAAATTCATCTCTCATTCTAGGAGACATAAAACACATCTTCTCTTTTTAGTTAATTTGTAAATTTTCAAATTAAGAATCTGCTCAATACATCAAGTTGAGATATTAAATCTTTTCCTGTAGTCCTTGTTTGGGAAGGAAGGAAAATATTGGTGGACATTGTCTTGGGATTTTCAAAATCCCTTGTTCGGTTCGAAAGTAGTGAAAGGAAAATAAATAGTATTTTTCCCTTATCTCACTTTCTTCCCAAATTGGAAAGAAAATGAGCGACAAAGAGGTAAATTGATTAAAATTTGAATTTTTCTTTGAAATAAAAAAAAAATAAGAGAAAAATAAAAGGAAAATAAATAATACAATTTTCCTCTCAAATTTTCCTTAACCTATTTTTCTAAACACAGGATTACTTTTTCTTTTTTTGGAGAATTGAGTTTCTAGCTAAATCAAAAAATGAAGTTTATTTCTACTTTTTAGATTAAAAAGAGAATTATACTGTACCATTAACTGCAGTAGGAACAGTGTAATCCACCACAATGAGGCTTGGATATTCATGGTACGCAGATGCTAGAACATCTTCTCTTTCAGAAGGACCATGTATCTTAATATCTTTTCCACATAATTGCACAGTTCTCCCCGACTCCTCCTCAGTGCCAAATGACACAGGAAGAATCTGAAGTCCTGCAGCTTCTGCTGCCAAAATAACAGCCTTCCCCATTTTTCCACTACAGCCATTTACCTAGAAACAATAAAGCAATGAAAAAAAAAATGAATTGGAGTAAATACATATAAGAACCACCACTCATAATTAACAAATCGCATTCTTCAATAGTAGCTAGAAAGATCATTCAAGCTCTAACATGTATACAAGTACAAAAACAATAACGCAGCATTAAACGATAGAATAATATGTAAACAATGAAAATGCAATTTCCATAGTGCAGAGAAAATCAACAGTTCCAAGTCTCGTGTAAATCTGTTGAAGACACTATTTATAAATCTAAAGTATGCTGCAAGTTAGTGATAGCAACTGCCACCTAATAATTTTCACATTCACAATGTCATGGAGTACACAAATTAGTCTACCAACCAATACTAGAGGAAATAAAAATGCTTAGCACATGCCATGATTGGGATGTCGATACTTTTCGTTGACATAGACACTACTGCAATTGAAGTTCTCTTTCTCGTAGTTCTTTGTCTTCCATAATGAGAGAAGGCAAAGTTTGGTGGTTGAATAGAAACACGAGATGCTTGCATCATCTGCATCAGTAAAAACAATCACAGAAGAAATATAAATCAAATTTTCACATAGAAATAACATATCAAATTTAAGTTTAATAAGAGTTAAATTCCTCTAAAAATCATTTGTTTAAAGAGTTTAATCAAGAGGCGCTGAAATAAGAGAACTGGTAACAGAAACACATCACATGCTTATCTTCTGAAATTGATTCTCTATGCTTCGTATATACGAAAAGAAAAAGGTTAAAACCTTTATAATATTAAAATGAATCTAACAAGTCTAAACAACCATTAAGAGAATAACAGTACTTTTGCAATTATACATGATGATTGTATTTGGAGAAAGCTATATCTATATTGAAATTCATAATTTGTTTGGTTCCAGTTCCCAAATGAATTTCTTATAAATGCTATTTCAGAAATAATGGTAAAAATGAGTTGAACCAAGAATCATACTCGCCTAACGGAACCTAAATTTGTACAAATCTGATATTCCTTGATAACTTGAAAGATGAAAAATACCTTGAACAGACTTAGTGCAGCGCAGCTAAAGGAACAAAGAAGGCTTGCCGTTGACAGTAGAAGTTGTGATGACAGTCTGAAGAGTTGGGGATGAGGAGGTTGCGGCGGCTGAAGTTGTGACAGTTCGTTGGACAGCAAGGAAGCGAGAGAAAGAGAAAAGGTGAAGCAGACAGAAGGACAATCAGTCCTACGTGGACAAATTATGTTTGAACGATTGTCATAAAATTACGATTAGCTCCGGCATATTATTAATTTCACTCCATGATGAACTTTGGTTGGGTGTTGAATTGAAGGAACCGAATGAAAACCGAATTGTATTCTTAAAAATCGAAAACCGAAATTTTAGAGTAAAAACCGAATTCAAACCGAACCGACTTTTTCGGTTCGGTAAAAACCGAATTTTCACCTTCTTATTTAAACTAATTGATGTTGCTTCTCTGTTTCTGGGATTTGAGGTATCAAATGGTCCTAATTTTTTGACCTGTTGTGGTTCAACTTCCAATTTCTTCATTCCTTCAGAAATTTTAGAGTAAAAACCGAATTCAAACCGAACCGAATTTCTCGGTTCGATTCGATAAAAACCGAATTTTCACCTTCTTTCAAACTAATTGATGTTGCTTCTCTGTTTCTGGGATTTGAGGTATCAAATGGTCCTAATTTTTTGACATGTTGTGGTTCAACTTCCAAATTTCTTCCATTCCTTCCGAAATTTTAGAGTAAAAACCGAATTTAAACCGAACCGAATTTTTCGGTTCGATGAAAAACCGAATTTCACCTTCTTTTAAACTAATTGATGTTGCTTCTCTGTTTCTGGGATTTGAGGCATGAAATGGTCCTAATCTTTTGACATGTTGTGGTTCAACTTCCAATTTTCTTCCATTCCTTCCGAAATTTTAGAGTAAAAACCGAATCAAATAACCGAACCGAATTTTTCGGTTCGGTTCGATGAAAACCCGAATTTTACCTTTTTTTTAAAATAATTGATGTTGCTTCTCTGTTTCTGGGATTTGAGGTATCAAATGGTCCTAATCTTTTGACATGTTGTGGTTCAACTTCCAATTTTCATCCATTCCTTCCGAAACTTTAGAGTAAAAACCGAATTCAAACCGAACCGAATTTTTCGGTTCGATTCGGTTTCGGTTCGGTGCAAAGCCGAATTTTCACCTTCATTTAAACTAATTGATGTTGCTCCTCTGTTTCTGGGATTTGAGGTATCAAATGGTCCTAATTTTTTGACATGTTGTGGTTCAACTTCCAAGTTCTTCCATTCCTTCAAAAATTTTAGAGTAAAAACCGAATTCAAACCGAACCGAATTTTTCGGTTCGATTCGGTTTCGGTTCGGTGCAAAACCGAATTTTCACCTTCTTTCAAACTAATTGATGTTGCTTCTCTGTTTCTGGGACTTGAGGTATCAAATGGTCCTAATTTTTTGACATGTTGTGGTTCAACTTCCAATTTTCTTCCATTCCTTCCGAAATTTTAGAGCAAAAACCGAATTCAAACCGAACCGAATTTTTCGGTTCGGTTTCGGTTCGGTGAAAACCCAATTTTCCCCTTCTTCTAAACTAATTGATGTTGCTTCTCTGTTTCTGGGATTTGAGGTATCAAATGGTCCTAATGTTGTGGTTCAACTTCCAATTTTCTTCCATTCCTTTTGACATATTTCCTTCAGCATGACTTCTCATGCTCAAATTTCATTCTTCATCCTGTCTAGTGATTGATTCTCTCTCTACGAAAGCATGGACTTGACAATTTAATAACAAAATTTTAGTTTCATTCCTATATCTTGCTTAATATAAAGTGCATTTGTTTAACACAGTTACAACCAAAATGTTCCCAACACTGACTGCTCACAAAATCATGGGTTCTTATATTTCAAGAAATTCATCTCAGTGATGATTAAAGGTTAATTAAAAATCTTAAACCTGTATTTCCATTTTATTTTACAAAATCATGTATTTATAAAGGGAAAGTGAAATAACATAAATACTTGCTCACAGTTGAAATGAAAATCAAATTAAGCACAAAACAGAAAAACAAAAGCTTCCATTGATTATAAACAATCATTGGATTAACAACAAAAGATAATTTTTCCTGTCAGTTAAGAACTAACACCCATAACAGAAAAGCAAACACACCAATTTCACAAAAAGCAAGAAACTAGACAAGAAGATGATCATATTTTAGTAAGTAGTCTTCGCTTACCTTAATAGAAGAAGCAAACAATAACGCTGACGGAGGAAATGAAGGCGGAGCAGCAGGCGATGGCGTTTGTTGTAGCTCGGCCAGAAAAAGGGGACAACACGGCAAGGAGAGCAGAGGGAGAGAATGAGTGCCCGAGGAGCAGATCGGTGATGGAGATGAAGGCAGAGCAGGCGAAGGCGATGGGGATTGCGGCTGAAATGGAGTGAATAATGGAGATGGTTTTCGAAAATTTCGAAGAAGGCTGCGATGGTGACGGCCGGGCTAGTTGACGGAGGCGGAGAACAGCCGAGAGAGAGAGAGTGGCGGCCGGTTGAGGGGAAGAGAGAGCGGCTGCTGGTAAACCTAATTGAAGAACAAAGAAATGAAGAACAAGAAGGAATGTGATGATGGCGAATAATTTAGGTTTTCTAAACCTAAGTTGAAACGACGTAGCATGAAGAATTCGGTTTCGGTTTGGTTCGATTTGTAATATTTCACATCTTTAACCTTTAGTTTAGCCACCTTCACTCCGCCACCTCTATCCAAAAACTCCAATCTCTATTTTTGCACCAAATACAACAAATGACTACTCCAAATTAAAACTCTCATCGCAAGGATTAACAAATGGTCTCAAAATCTACATCCAACACTATATGTCCTCGAAAAATACTAATTGAAGTGTTCATATCTTTTGACTCCAAAAAAATTCATCGCCACTGTCTCCTCTGCTTGATCACCTCGATGAACAGAGACCACCACTTGAAAGCTCAGGCCATGGTGGTCCCATTGGGGTTAAGAAATGGTCCAATTGATGGTGATTGCTGACAAAAAAACGCGATGAAAACTGTGGGTTTTTGTTGTTAGTTCCTATATTTTTAATATTATATTTTTTGGTCCTTGTATTTTTTCACTATTTAATTATTTGGTCCTTTCAAAAGACTAAAAAATATAATATTTTAAAAAATGAAGAACTACATTATTGAATATTTAAAAAAAAAATAGAGACTAAAAATTTTAATATTATTGTAACTAAACTACAACAAGTTGCCGAATATAAGAATTTCAATGAATAATCAGTATTTTCAATGAACAATCAGTATTTATTAGTCATTTTGATTGTTATATGCATAATTTAAATGTGCATATTGATTTGTTTCGTAATTTTAATGTCACAAAATCACAAAAGATTAAAAAATAAAATAAGAAAAAATATAGACTAAAAAATATAATATTACAAATATAAAAACTAAATTACATAATACATATAAATACAAAGACTACATAATAATTATCCTTAATTTTAATGTGAAATATATTTTGATATTTCCAAAATAAATTATTTATGATTCAATGATTCAATTCTTGATTCCAAAAATTTTTTTTTTCTAGTCTCAATTCCAATTCGGTTTTTGTTATTATTAGAAACCAGAACTACATTTTGTATATTTCCATATAGGATTCAGCTGCTAATTTCCTATGGTAGCAATTATTTGTTGGTTCCGATCTCGGTTCTATACAAGATTCAATTCCAGTTTGGAGGCTCAACAACCATACACAACCCTACTTCTACTAATGGTCTAATACCACAACACAGCAGGAAATGGTATGCGATTTATTTCCTTTTGACAACCTAAAAGGTTCCGTCTGATTCCCAAAGTTTTCAGTCAGTAACTTACAGAAAATCCCAATCCTATGGATAATTTACCTAAACATAAGCAACAAAATTGAAAGACCAACTGGGGGATTCCTGTAACGATCCCAACTGCCTAGTACAAAGCAATGAAGAGTTTTTAGTTCGGGGAAAGTTCCCGGCCTCGTTTGGCAGCAGCAACAACAGCATTTATTAATGTCCCCCGGAATCCGCCTTTCTCTAGTTCATGAATACCGGCAATGGTTGTCCCTCCTGGTGATGTAACATCATCTTTAAGTTGACCTGGATGCTTCCCAGTTTTGGTCGCCATAGAAGCAGCCCCTAAGACCTGCAAAAGAACAAAAATATTCAACCTCCAGCGCAAACGATATTTGAAGCAAAAGCCAGTGATTTATATATACTTCCTAATGAGCACTCCTAGCATTTTCCCCAGGAAATATGAGGTTCCCTTGCATTTTAAGAAGGTAGAACAGCTAAAATGTCCGCGATTACAAAAAGATTTAAGGAGTAGCAGGACCAATTTCACAGCTTTGTTGTAGGTAAGCAGGCTGTGACCAAGAAGACACTAACGTGTTTTCCTTTTCTTATCTAATGATATGAGAGAACCCGAAATTTTTAATATCTCAGCAGAAGCCTATTTCAAGTAACTGCTGATGGAATGGAACCATGTGATAGCATATCTAATTACTGAAAAACTTGTAGCCTTACATTTTTAAGTTCTCATAAATAAATTTGAAATAAAAAACAAAACACAATAAACATTCTTGGACGAAATCCTCACCATATCTTATTTTCTTTCCCTATTCAAATTTCTTTCCACTTCCCGACAACATTATAACTCAACAATAGGAAATTTAAACTACCAACGTTGCATCACAAAATTGTACAACTTCCTGAGCATATACACAATCATTATTAACTTACAGTTTGGGAAGCTAGACCAAGGGCAAGTTCTCGTGGTAATCCTGCGGCCACTCCTCCATCAGCCAAAGCTTCAATTGCCAAAAATATATATGCTGGCCCACTGCCACTGGTGATTTGAGGCAAAAAGAGTATTAATAACCACTGTAAACAGCATTTATTTTATTTTCTTAAAAAAAAACAGCATTTATTTTATTCCAAGAAACATGAAGGCAAGCCAAATTCGTAATGAAAAAGAATTAAAAACAGATGATTCCCTATGTAGACATTGATAACTTGTCTATTTTCTCAAGGATCATACCTCAAACCAGTGATAGCATCAAACAATTTCTCATCAGCTCTCCAAATCTTGCCAACTGATCCAAATAATTTGGCTATTAATTCTCCATCTTCTTCAGTTGCAGCTCCACCCAAGCTCATTACTGTTTAGAATTTAGAGGATTAGAGAAGACAAAATCCATGTAATTTGTACACATAAGCCACAGACAGATAGCAGTGAGGAACTTTAAAAACTTAAACATGCGTTTTGGAAAACAAATGAGGATTTTTGGGGAAATAGGGAATCTATTGATGTAGCTTCCTGAAATCTTTTGAAGCAAGCCACCAAGATGCATTGCAATCAGATATGCCAGTAAAGCAACTGAGATATATGATCTTGTTTTCCTTGGAACAATACAAAGCAATCATTATCAAGCATTACCAGCCAGGATATTTCTTCCCTTCCCAATAATTACACTTAGCAGTTCCATATGGCATTCACCTCTCAAAGAAATTTATCAAATACTTGCAATTGGCAAAGAAAATTTCAAATAGGGCCTTTCTATCGAGTGATATAAAATTTATAATGGCCAACATCATAACAAGCCTATGAAGAATCATTTTTTGAAATATCCAAAATTACAATTTCTGTACCAAAATCTGCATGGGGCAGTACCTGATGGAGAATTAAACCAAAAATGTACCTGATGCTGCCTCGCCTACAGCTGCAGGAGTATTTGGCATCACCCTAATAAATCGGCTGTTACCAGCCCACTCCTAAAATAAACCAAAAAGAAATATCACTTGCTAATTTCATTTGTCATGGTGCATATGAACTCTAGGAAAACCATACTATCATATTCAAGGTACATCCTGAGAAACTAGATAGTACAAGAGGTGAGAGAAGAAGAAGAAGAAGATAGAGAGAAGAGTCTAATGCGTGAAATTAAGATTAGCTGAATCCAACATAAATATATTATGTAAATGAGTGGGGGGGGGGGGGGGGGGGGATAGGGTTGAAGTCCCAATAAATAAATAAAATTGAAGGCCACAAAGATATTGTAGACATAATAATGAAGTTAAGCTGTTTCAGTATCTGCATCAGGGCTAGGATTGAAATGCATGAATTTGGATAATGCAGTGATTAAGGATAAATATTAACCAATTAATATGCATACAGACCTGTAGTTCTTTCAATTTTGTTCCAGCAGCTACTGAAACTAGAAGCTTCTTCTTTGTAAGGTATGGCTTCAATTCCAAGACCACATTTTTAACTGCAAGCAAAGAAAAAGACTGAACAAATAAAGAAATTAAAGGGAAAAAAACTTGAAAGAGTAAAAATCTAAGAATACTACACAATCAAAGAATTCAGAGCTGTAAATAGTAATGTAATCTCAAAGAAACACATCACTAACTCAACATAACTAAGCCTCAACTTCAATCTAGAATGAACAAAGCATGAATGTTTCTTCCCATGTTTATTGAAACATAGATCTTTATTATTAGGATATTACATGCCCGTTTACAGCAGCAATCTATAATTTTTTAACTCCAATACTAGCTTCAACTTCCTATTTCACAAGCCAGAGTGTATGCTAGGTCTATATCATTATGGCCAAATCGTCTCAATCAACCATTGCTCAAATAGTCCTTAGTGAGTGCTATGGCTACCTCTACTTCAATATTCAACAAGCACTCATAACTATCGAACCATCATATTAAAAAAAAAACAAAGTTAGCATTCCCATTTCCATCAATCATTTATTGTTAGCAGAAGTGCATCCATCTATTAGTCCTTTCTTTCTTTAAGAATATCTCACCCCAATTTTCAGTCCAACTCCAACATTCTTAATCTATTGAATATGTTTTCTTATCATTAACATTCCGGATAAAGTTGAAAATTTTAGCCAATTCGAGCTAATTCTAGTTTTGAAAGTGAACAGTTGCCAAACCTGGAAATACAAAATCTGGACCAATATACTACAAACACCTGAAAGTTTGCATTACATAAAATAAATTTTAACTCGAGGAAAAAAAAGTGTATTAAAAACCTCCTCTTAAAAAAAAAAAATATCAATAATTGACAACTGAGATTTTTGGTCCTCAATTAGGGTCCTAAGTATAAATTTTGCTGGTTATTCCAATCCAAATTTAAAATGACCAAAGATTGAACTAAAAAAGAGATCTTTAAAATACAAACCACAAGCTATCAACAAGACAATCCACAACTTAAAGCATTAAAATATATAACTTGAGGTTAGTTCTAAATAACCCAAAATATTGCAATCAAAAAATTTAAAAAAATAAAACAAAAGAAAAAGTGGAATAACCGCCATAGAGCTATACCAACTTGAGGTTTTACAGAGAATACGACCACATCACTGTTTTCAACAACCTGTGCCAAATAAAATTATAAATACAATTAATACCCATCAAAAACACAATATTAACTATAATCAATCTAATAAGCATGCATCCGACTGAAAATTCTTTTCATGTAATTTTGCAAGATAAGGGGTCAATCTATATATAACGATGTATAAAAAAAACAAATTGAACTTAATGTCAAAATAAGTAAACAATTTTAAAGAAAGCAATGGGTTAACGATTACATCTTGATTACGAGGGAGAACTTTAACACCGAAGGATTCAAAAGCAGAGCAGCGCTTGGGATTCGAATGAGACGTAGATATACGAGAAGGAGGTAAAACGCCAGCTTGGACCACTCCTTTTGCTATACTTTCAGCCATTTTTCCTGCTCCGATAAAACCCAACTTGTATGATTCCATTGGAATGGGAACTATCTCCATCGTGGTTGTCAAACTCGCAAGTCAAGGTAAACTCAGAAAGGGTCCCGTTGACTAGTAACGTAAACTCGCTCGAGTTTATGATCGAGTAAAAATACCTGTAATTCTGAAAATATTTCAAACCTGTTTAATATATATTTGCTCAATACATATGCAAACATCCAAATATATGGAATTAAAAAAGGAAATGATTATCCAAACATTAAAAATGTCCATCCAAAGGTCATACATCAATTAAAAGTACATAGAAAACTATTTTCTAACACACATAAAAGTCCATAAAAATAGTTCTTAACACACATAAAAGCCAAAGAAAGTTTAAATGTCCTTTCTATGACCAGCTGCATTTTTCCTCTTATTTTTTGAAATCACCTAAATCGACATCTATATTTCACAAACAAATATGAAATAAATTTACAATTGTGCAGGTGTAACATATGTAAGTGCCAAACAGCAGCACTCTTAAATTTTTCTTTGAAGAGAAAAGAGGGTTGCTTCTTGAATTCATGAAAAATAAGGGTACCCATTTTGTTGTTTCTGTTAGAACCATCTATATGTTTTCTAGTAATTTTCCATAATAAGAGAGTAGAAAAAAAAAAAAGAAAAATTGTTGGTAAGGAGTGTGCAAACTCGGTTTGACCGAAATTTTTGAATGGGCATGAACCAAAATGAATGGTTCGGTTCAGATTGGATCAGTTTGGTTAATAAACCCAAAATAAAAAATCACTACTGAATCTGACTTGTCATCTGACATATCAAAACCAGGAAGTGGACCTCTAAATTATGGTTACCCATTAAATAAATGCTATTACAAACATTATAATTTAAACACAAACATTAAAACCATGGACGCATCATCTGTTCCATCAAGCATTCATAATACAAAAACCTACATAGAGCAGAATTGAATCTACAAGCTGATTATTCAGTCATTTAGTAAAATATTCAGGCTGGTATAGCAAGTTCTGTTGTCATACAGAAATTCTAAACAGAAATTTCAATATTCCAATGCTTGTATTTACTATAAAAAAAAACATGAATAGACCAAGATCTAATTCCCTGCTGCTTTCTATTCACTGCCAGACCTGTTATGCAAGTCAAATTTTCATAAAATCATGATGATGAATGCCAAAGCTTTATAAAGTGTAGTTTGTAGATTTTTTCTTATGGTTTGTATAGTTTATAGAATTAGTACTTAGTCAAAATAATTACATTTTTTGTGCAAGTTCTTTGTTGATTTGAATAGGAATTGAACAATTAAAGGTAATAGCTATACGGTAAAAAAAAGGCTAATTGCAAACCCAAAAAAAAATGCTAAGTAAGGATTTTTCAACAGTAGAAAGATATCCATCAATAAAATTTAGAGGAAACTAGTAACAGACCTGAAATAGATCGCAACGAAACTAAACACAAAGTTTAGCAATCTTCACCAGCGTATACTGCTTGCTCACCAAGTTCTTCCTCAATTCGATGCAACTGCATGCAAGAGAGTTACTGAGTATTAGGTTCAAATATGCTGGGTGATTCATTTTATACAAACAAAAGATAAACTCAAGATTAAAAGAATGAAACAAAATGAAGCAAACCCAATAATCACTAAGCTATCAACAGAAGAAGCTAAGCTTTTGCAGAACGAACATCAAACACCTTATATGCACTCCTAATACCCTCTTCGTTCTTTCTCCTCTTTCATATATTGGTTAAACAAATAACAAACCCGGTAATCAAAATAACAAAACAGAGATGATCTCTGAGAGATTGGCTCATTTTCAAATAGCAAAAGAACAAACCCAGTAACCAAAATGAAGACTAAATGGAAATGAAGACATACCTGCTGCGGAAGGGGAAGACCTTCGACTGCCAAGAAGATGGGACTGCTTCTGGTCCGTAACCTTCGTTCAATGCGTTTTAGAGATTTTACTACAATAAAACGGCGCTGTTTGGTTATGTGCTTAGGTTCGTCGGTTCGGTTCGGTTCTTTGACGGAAACGGACCGAAATCCTTTGGTTCGAAGGTTTCTGAAACGAGAACCTTACCGTTCGTCCAAAGATGCTCTAACTTCTAACTACTCCCCCAATCATTTCTTTTTCCTATATTTCTGCTCTTTTTTTACGCTTCGGCTCCACTCTCCTAGCATTCCTTTCGCTTCTGTACCCACGAGTCATTCATACATTCTCAACCTCAGATCTCCACCGTCAGATCACCTTCTTCAGCACCTCATCTCCTATCATCCATTGCCAAATTCTTCGAACCAATGCACGAACGTAGCATCAAATGCATGTAAGTGTTCCTTCTTTTCTCCTTTTTAATCAATCTGTAGCTATTCTGTTTAATTTGAGTTTTGATTTCGCAATTCGAACATATAATTTATTTTTTTACTTTTTGTATTTCAGTTGTTAAAGTTTGAGGATCGGAAACTGTAGAGAAATGAAAGGTGCAAATAATAATAGTTTTAGATTGAAAGGGAGACATCTTTCTGTTACTTTGCTTTCTCTTACTTTTGCAACAATATTTCTTTGGGCTTGGGAGAAGAATTCTTTTGTTACTACTCTGTTATCAGCTCAAGAACAGTTTAGCTTTCATTCTACAGGTTTGCATTCCTAAATTTATTATTATTATTATTATTATTATTATTATTTTCTTAGATCCATTTAGTCACGAATGTTTTTAACAAACTCTAATAGGAAGCTGCAATGTCTTATATGAAAGTTGATTATAAGGAAAAACAGGTTCTTTTTTGTGGGTGTGTGTGCTTGCATTACAATTATTTCATGAATGCCTTTAAGCTACTGAAAGTCTGCCAAGAATGTGATATTAATAGCTGTAAAATTGAACTCAGTACGTGACACATATCAGTCAAGTGGTTGAATCGAGCCTTTCTTATTCTTGAATTTGTTTGTTCTTATGGCATCTGAATGTGCAGCCTATATTACCAGGGATACATTGTTTAAACAAAGTAGGACTAGAGATATGAACATGTTCATGGATAGTAGTGTTACATTTTTAAAAATGTCTTTATTTTGTTAGATAAAGGCAACAAATTCCTATGAAAGCATTAGGTTTAAAGATGATATTTAGAGTGAAATTTGATTTAGGGACTTATTAGGTTCATTCTTTTTATAGGTTTTCCTGTACATTAGTGAATGTTTGGAAAATATCTTAATATCTTCTTATGGTTCGTTATTTCTATGGTTTTGAGATATGGGGACATATTGACCTTTTGACATGTTGAAATGGTAATAATTTCAAAACCATAATTACTTCCTCATAGATTTATTTACATGTAGAAGCTTTTATTTTTTTGACCATTGTATATTTATGCTTATGCTCGTGGTAGCTTAACTATAAGAAATCCTCAAAACCCCTCTGCAGTAAATGATAAGCATTCTTTTTTTTTTTTTTTTCTATCAGAATTCATTGGATAGCAATAAGAACCCCTCATCCTAAGCTTGTCCTCAAATCATGCACCCTGTACCCTGTGTGAACTTATTACCTCCCAAGCTTCTGATTGTTATTGTTCTAGTTGAAGGGACTCTTTCTTTTTTTTTAATAACAAACAACTCACAACGCATGGTATGTTGACACCATCTAGATTCTCTATCCAGGGCCTAATTGTTGAGTTAAATTGAAGAATTGATTATTTCATTTATGCATTTGATTTATTCGTAATCTTTTCTTGAATGGAAGTGTGTTATCAAACTTCTCCCAAAAAAAAAGTTTTTTTTTTTTTTTTTTGATACATTTTTATATATGTATATCAAAACTTTTCCAAAATATTTAACACATCAAATGAAGTTTTCTGTCTACTCTTTAGTTTCTTAAGTTGTCAATTATCATATGGCAATTAACAATGGGAATAGCTCTATTTGGATTTATCATGCCCCTGTTCACAATGGAAACTTTCTAATAAGTTAAATGTTACTAATAGTTTAACATTTTATATTTGGCTGTGCTGGTACACATAACTTCATACCTTTTCTGGGCTTTAACCAATTTGAAAATGAGTATTTTATTTTAATTTTGTAATTTCCTGTCCTATCTTCTGTTGACTATATAATAATTATATCTATCTACTAGCATTAATACCATGCATGTTGTCTATGAAATTTGAATCAAGCAAAAGTAACTTTAGAATGTCTTTTGGTTATGAATCCACCAACTTGAAGATGAAGATGTGTGAGCATGGTTGTTATGGTGGGCGGTAGACTGTGGATAAGTAATAGATGGGAATGGCAGCAGCTGTCAATTGTGAAGCTTTCTTGTGGAAACTGGGGAAATTCTCCCTTCAGTTTCTCAAGAGGAAAAACACTAATGTGCTGCAATTTAACCTCATAATAAGTGGTCTGTGCTAAGCATCGTTGTTAATTTCTATATTCCCTGATGGGATTTTACAGCAAAATTGCATTAGCAGATAGAATCATCTATTATTATACACTCTGTGCTTTGACCTCCTTTCAGTTATTAGCTGGTAGAGAGAATTTGATTTTGTTTTCTTCAAATCATCAATTGTAATGCAATGTGCTCTGCGCTCCTTTGAGCTATTAGCTGGTAGAGAGAATTTGATTTTGTTTTCTGCCCTTTACCTCTCTCATATACTTTATTCATATGCACAAAAAGTAGCCCCTAACTCTGTTCACCTTCTCCATGATTTTGATGGCTTAGATTTTCTTGTTGATGCCCCAAAAGGTTCATCTTCTCCACTAACTGTGAACTCAATTCAACACGATGAAGAAAATTATTCTCCTTCAATACATTCAGAGGAGATGGAAAGTCCGCAAAAAAGCTCAGATGCTTTACCATTGAATTTTACTGTGCCATTTTCTTCTGGGAAGGAAGATAGTGACGGAGATAGAATGTCCTCTCCTAAGATAAAAGGTAGTCTCTTCTTTTATATATATTGGAAAGAATTTTTGTATGTAATAAATTCGCACAAGTAATAGTTTCTTCTGTGCAATTTAATTTATTTTCATTGGTCAACATGAAACTCTTATTGGAATGCTTGTTTAACTGAATAAAATATACTTGGCCTCGATCTCTACATATTTTTCCTGAGCATTATGCTAACTGTTTCCACAATACCCCACTAAAACCCTCAAGGTTTGAGCAACACAATTTAACTTTTATGAGTGCTAAGTTTGTTAAATTTTTCTGTCATTATGGTTATGCTAAGATTGTCAACTTTTGTCATTTTGGTTAAGAGTTTAGAATGTAAAGTCTTAATCTTTAATCTTCTCTGTCATTTATTTATTTTCACACCCACACTTTTCTCAAGCGGCTGCCTTTCCCTTAGCTGCATGTACCTTTCAGGCCTTCAATATCTATGCTTATTTGTTCTGTTGAAAATTTAGTGATACAAGTACTGTAGGATTTAAGGGATTGAAATATTTTGTTGTATAACAATTTGGATAGCTAATTCTGATTCCAATTAAGGTTAAAAGTGGATATATAAGCTTTGGGAGAATTTTATCAATTTAGCTTAAGCAAAAATTTGTTTAAAGCTTTAATGGATTTGAAGTGCATTTTTGCCATATCCAGATGTTTTGTTCAAGTATGTCTTTATTTAAAAATGTTCTTGTCATCTTCGCAGCTTGCAATTATGCCAAGGGCAGATGGGTGGCAGATAGCAGGAGACCTTTGTATTCTGGGTTTGGATGTAAACAATGGCTATCAGAAATGTGGGCATGTAGACTGACCCAACGAACTGATTTTTCCTATGAGGGATATAGGTGGCAGCCTGAACATTGCGAAATGCCAGAGTTTGAGGCAAATCAGTTTTTGAAAAGGTTGGATCTGTCAATATTACTTTTTAACGGTTACTTTTATCTCTGCTTCTAAGCACTAACAGCATTTGCGTCCTCCTTCAAAAGGAGAGAAAAAAAGATAATGGGTAAAAAGAGAAGGGAAAAAGATGAAGTCACAATATTCCAGTTTAGTTTTCTTATTATCAATAGGACATGAGGTCCTGATGCAACCGTTTTTACATACCAGAATGCAGGACAAAACAATTGCATTTATAGGAGATTCATTAGGCAGGCAGCAATTTCAATCAATGATGTGCATGGCTTCTGGTGGTGAATGGAGGCTAGATGTTGAAGATGTGGGAGCAGAATATGGTCTTATAAAAGCTCGTGGAGCCATTCGTCCTGATGGATGGGCTTATCGATTCTCAAACACCAATACCACCATTTTATATTACTGGTCAGCAAGTCTTGCAGACCTAGAACCTTTGAATGTCACAGACCCTGCCATTGATGTGGCGATGCATTTGGACCGTGCACCAGCTTTTATGAGACGTTTTCTCCATCATTTTGATGTGTTAGTTCTGAATACAGGACACCATTGGAACAGAGGGAAGATTAGAGCAAACCGTTGGGTGATGTATGTGAATGGAAAGGCTGTGGAGGATAAAAAACTTTTAGATATTGGAAATGCTAAGAATTTTACGGTACATAGCATTGCCCGGTGGCTAGATGCACAACTTCCATCTCATCCCCGACTTAAAGCTTTCTTTAGGACAATCTCACCAAGACATTTCCGTAATGGAGACTGGAACACTGGAGGTAACTGTGACAATACTGTTCCATTAACGGGAGGGAGTGAAGTCACCCAGGAAGAATCAAGCGATCCAATTGTTGCAGATGCTGTTAGGGGTACAAAAATAAAGCTTTTGGATATTACTGCTGTGTCGGAGCTCAGAGACGAGAGTCACATTTCGCGATACAGTGTGAGATCAACGCAAGGCGTGAACGATTGCTTGCATTGGTGTCTACCAGGCATCCCAGACACATGGAATGAACTCCTTGTGGCTCAGGTATAGGTCATGGCCAACACTTTTCGTCAAATATAAATATAGAGATCAAAATAGAGTTGTTTCTAGATTCAAAATCTATTTTTTTCCCTCCACATTAAAATTATTTGGGAAAAATCCCTCCATTATTCAATCCAAAAGCAGCGGAAGTTTCAGGTGTGTAGTTCAATAGCTTTGAAGTACGTTGATATGTAATTTAATTTAATTTATATGTCCAAAGCTTTCATTTCAAGTATCTGTATTTTCATATTGTGGACTTCTTACCTAATATGTTTGTTTAAAATAATATTTGGTCTGTAATATAATGCTATAAGGTTTTCACATTTTCCGTTTGAGGGTGGCTAGCAAAATGTGTATGTACTTGTAGAACTTTAAAATTACAAAAGTTTTTAATATTCTTAGTGGGTGTTTTGTATTGTTCACATGCCACTTTTAAGTACTTTTTAATTTAACATTTTATAAACTATCCATTTATCTGGGTTTTTTTAGCTTATAAGTTGGCTTTACATAAGCACCAAATTACTATTTTTTCATAAATGCTTTTGAAAAGCTAAAAAATAAAAAATGCACAAACAATCTTAAATACACTCTTAATAGAAAAATATAAAATGAATTCACTTTAATTTTCTTTGTTAAAATTGGGGGTGATCGAAAATTTGAGACCAATACCATTTTTTATCCTTGAACTATACTTGATTTTGAGTTTTTCCCTGTCAAAACTAAGAAGAGAGAACAAAAAAACACAATGGAAAGCTTACAACAAAAGAGAAGAGAATTCTTGTTATATCTTTCTATATGAGTATAGCACATATTTATACAAATTTTAGGTTGACCTCCTCCTAGCTAATTTTCTAAATTAGTGCCTTAATTTATGGTAGCTTTTCTCCTTAATTAATGGCAGCTTTTATGTAGTGCCTTAATTTATGGAAGTTGTCCTAACTTTACACTTTTATGTAGTGCCTTAATTTATGGAGGCTGTCCTAACTTTATACTTTGGACAGCTACTACATTAACACTCCCCCTCAAGCTGGAGCATAGATATTTATCATGCCCAGCTTGTTACAAAGATAATCAACTCGAATTCCATTAAGAGCCTTTGTGAAGATATCTCCTAATTGTTCTCCAGTTTTCACATATCCAGTAGAGATTAATCCTTGCTGAATCTTCTCTTGAACAAAATGACAATCAATCTCGATATGCTTAGTTCGTTCATGAAAGACAGGATTAGATGCAATATGAAGTGCAGCTTGATTGTCACACCATAACTTAGCTGGAATTGAAGTCTTAAGACCAACTTCAGCGAGAAGCTGATATATCCATATTATCTCACACACAGATTTGGCCATAGCTCTATATTCTGATTCTGCACTCGAACGAGACACTACATTTTGTTTCTTGCTTTTCCATGAAACCAAATTTCCGCCAACAAATACACAATAACCCGAAGTAGATCTTCGATCTTCCTT
>CATIWJ010142521.1:0-14006 GCA_949640765.1 Croton laevigatus | reverse complement strand
TATAGATCATGAAATCCTTTTCGGACACAGGTTGCGTAAGCACTGGTGCATTCATCAATTTCTCTTTTAATTCCTTGAAGCTTCGTTGACAACTTTCTGTCCATTGAAACTTAACATCCTTTTGTAGCAACTTTTTCATAGGCGCCTATAATATCCAGCTAATTTGAGGAAACTTCTCACTTCTGTCACCATTTTTGGAGGTTTCCAATTTATCACTGTATTTTCTTTAGTCCACTCGTTGACACAATATGTCTCAGAAATACTACTTCACTCAGCCAGAACTCGCATTTACTGAGTTTTGTATATAACTGTTTCTCCCTCAGCGTCTGCAGCACAATTCGTAAATGCTTATCGTGTTCTTCTTCACTTTTTGAATAAATTAGGATATCATCAATAAAGACTACTACGAACTGATCTAAAAACGGATGAAAAATCCAATTCATTAAGTCGATGAAAACCACTGGCGCATTAGTGAGTCCAAAAGGCATTATTAGGAACTTATGATGCCCTTATCGAGTTCTGAATGCAGTCTTTGCGTTATCTTCTTTCTTTACTCCTAGTTGATGATATCCCGATCTTAAGTCAATCTTTGAGAACACCGCAACTCCTTTTAATTGATCAAACAAATCATCTATGCATGGCGAAGGATACTTATTTCTTATTGTTAGTTTATTCAACTGTTTGTAGTCCACGCATAATCTCATTGACCCATCTTTCTTCTTTACAAACAGAACTAGTGCTCCCCATGGTGAAACACTCGGCTGAATAAACCCCTTATCAAGCAATTCTTGTAATTGCGTCTTTAGTTCTTTAAGCTCTGCCGATGCCATCTGTAAGGTGCAATTGATACCGGAGCTGCTTCCAGATAAATATCAATTGAAAACTCCACTTTCCTTTTGGGTGGCAACCTTGGCAATTCATCTGGAAATACGTCCAAAAAGTCATATACCGTAGGTATGTTTTGACTTTTCACTGCATCCTATTAGCTCTTAACGCGCTTATCAAGTATGCTCATAGCCTTTTTGAATTAATTTATTTGCTTTAATTGCTTATATTATATTGCTTAAGTAGTTAGTTCTATTTCCGACAAAGGTTACCTTGTCACCATGTTCAGCTCTTATTGTCATTCTCTTCCTTTCTCAGTCAATAATTGCTTTATGTCTAGCCAACCAATCCATTTCTAGTATGATATTAAATTCTCCAAAAGGCAATTCTATTAAATTCCCTAGAAATGTTTTCCATGAACTTCTCTAGGGCATTCCTTAACTACCTTCTTAGCTACTATTTCATCTCCTAAGGGATTGGTTACAATTATTTCAGGTTCATATATTTCTATAGGCAAATCATTCATTTTCTCATACAATAAACTTATATACAAATGTGTAGACCCAAGATCTATTAAAGCATATACAAGTCTATTAAATAAAGTAAACTCGCTATAACATTTGGAGCATCTTCCTCTTCTTTTCATGCCTTTATCGTATAAAATCTTACCGGCGCACTAGGTCCTGGCCGATCCACAGTCTCCAATTGTGTATGTTGTAAATTTTGGTTTCTACCGTGACCTTAACCTCTCTGCCAGCTGCAGGCTGTGATCTTTTTACTGGTGCAGCAATATTTCCTAACAATCTCGGGTAATTCCATCTTATATGCCCAGTCTCTCCACATTCGCAGCACTGACTAGTCAAATACCGACATTCTCCATTATATCTTTTTCCATAGTTTCCACACTATGGTTGAGAAGTTTCTTGAAATCCAGTACTTTAGTCTATTGTTCCAGTTCGTCTACCATATCTAGAGTTATTCCTTCCTCTACCTCTGCTAGCTCCCCTTCCTGTATTTCTGCCAGGGTTCAAAGTGCTTGTAACAGAGGCTTGAGAATTAGCTCCTCTAGATTGCCCATAATTACCACTTCTAGACCTCTTTCTTGAATACTGGCTATTTCCAGCTCCCTGTGTATTTTCTCTTTTCTACTGATTTCTTTACTGGTGATTTCTCTGATTTGTTTAAACTCTTTCAACATTTAAGGCTCGACCTACTATCTTTCAAAATCAGTATATCCCAATACCACTATCTATACTTGCAATTCATCATTTAAGCCGTTTACAAACTTCTGACATCTCTCATCTTCTGTTTCTACCAATTTTCTTCCATATTTACTAAGGCAGGTGAATTCCTTTTCATATTCAGCTCCTGACATTTGACCCTGTCTCAGATATACAAACTCATTTCTCTTTGCGTTGATATATGCACTTGCTACATATTTCTTCTTAAACTTACTTAGGAAATATTCCCAAGTCCTAAGTTCTGGTGCTACCTTCTACTGAGTGGTATCCCACCATATGAACGCTTGTTCCACCAATAAAGATGTTGCACAAACTAACCTTTCCTTTGGGGTACACATAAGCCAATCCAAAGCTCTAATGGTACTATCCAACCAATACTCTGCTTCTTCAGAGTTGTCATATCGACCAACACTAAATTCTTTAGCCCCATATATTCATAGCTTTTCGATCGGTGGCTTTTGTTCTCTTTCCATTGGTGGTACCGGTACTGATACAGGTATTGGTGCCGGTGTGGGTTGTGGTGTTGTTCCTGCTATATGCTACAGTACGGTCGCCAGTTGTCGCAATAACTCAATTTGTCCTGGCGGATCAATCGGTGGAGTTTATGATACAGATTCTTGTGTCCTTCTAAGCGCAAATCGCAAGGCACATAATTCAATTTCTTCTTCCATTGCTCGATACGAATCACGAGACATACTACAAAACAACATATAAAAGCTTTCACTTAGCTCCAGTACATTATTCCCTAATTGGCATGTAAACAACATATACTACAAAATCACTTTATTTATTCACAGAAATCTTAAGGTTTTTTACATATTATATACATTATCAAAATTTGAGCTTAAGTCACTTCCCTTAGTTTGATAGATACTAATTACACTATACACACTATATACATATATATTAAAAATTATAACTACATCACTTCCATCTAAGAATAATTCTTTACTAAACCCCACAGAGCTACTAGGGTATTCTGGGTCTTTATTTGGATCTGGTTCATAAAAAGAATTTTCATCTACGGGCATCATTGACTCAGCCAGAATACTAGGTCCTTGAATACTTTTTGACTACCTATTTACCAGTGCTGAGTTTGAACTGCCACTTCTGACTGATTTACTATCTTCCTTAAATTTTTCATTTGTTCCTGAAGAGCATTCATTTTCAACAGAGCATCCTTGAGAGTTTCTTGTACCTCTCCTACTTTTTCCTTTTCCATCGTAACCTACACTCGTTTTTTTGGTGGAAGCTCTTCCGAACTTGGCTCCTTTACCGGCTGTTTGCCCCTATTTGCCATTCCTACATTACTTATCATAATTAATTAATTATATTATCTTAGCATATTAAATTATCATATATTATAACTATATTCTCTATTTACCCAGAACTGACTAAACCTATGATCTGATACCATTAAATTTAAGACCCCAAACAAACTTATAAATAAGATACGCTGAGGTGTTATGCAACGTCTAAACTTCGTTAACTTTCATATTATAAAATTAATATTGCCCAATATATATATACATACATTCATAAGTCTAGGTTATTATAATTACACATAATAACTATTAATATTACATAATTAAGTACTAATTATTTCGAGTACATGCCAAACTATTAACAAAACAAAATACTATCGAAAGAGAAGATGTATTGGAGCGTGAAAATAAGTAGTGAATGCTGAATCCGCAATCCTTTAATCTACTAGCCTGCGAGTTACAAAAAATAACTCGCTGAGCATATACTTGCCCATCGGGTACAAACAAATAGCATATAATATATATAATTTCTGAAATGAAACATTTAAATAACAAAATAAACTTTGAAGTAAAATTCATTAATCAATCGCTCTACTGATTCAACAGGACTGCCAAGGATAAGATTAAGGATTTTCTTTCGGTCATAGATCGCAGCTATTCCTAAATTTTCCATCAACTGGGTCATAGATCGCAGCTACTCTCATTATTTCTCATTTCATATCTCTTATAATGTTCATGTCACATTTCACATTTCACATGTCAATTCAATGATATATGTCGCGACATACTGTTACCACTAGGACTCCCTTGACCGAGTAAAGTATATCATTTCTTTTTTTTTAAAATTCACAATCTCAATCTATCAGTAATTCAATATTCTCTATTCATAAATCACCAACATACATATTCAACTTTCATCTAAATCAATGCTCTGCTTCCAGCTAGAGCGATATGACCGTGTCGGTGAAAATGCCCGTGATTACCCCATAAGTACTGAAATTCATTAAAGCATTTAAATACGACTCGAACACACGTTCGAGTTCCCAACTCAAGTAAATATTTAAATACAGTGATAACATAAAATTTATCTCGAATACTAAAAGTATCGAACCTGTCAAATTTCGCTAAATGCTAATCTTCCAAAACTCCTCTGATTCCCTTTAGTTCCTTAATTTTCTTTACTATCCAATCCCAAATATACTTAAATTAATTAGTCTACTATGCATTTTAGGTCTCAAAATATTAAATTTCTCAATATTAAATCTAATTATCTTTAAAATAACTCTCATGGACCCAAATGATAAAATAAAATAAGTTCAGAGAGTGAAAAGATATATGAAGGGCTTAACTGCACAGCCACAGAAAGCTCAGGTGCCACGCCTCTGTCCACGCCAACTTTAGGGACCAGAAACGCAAATTACCAAAATAGTGGCTTTTTGGTCAAAACGCAGGCAATATACGCGTTCCTTCCTTTTTCTTTGCCTGGTGCTGCTCTGGATCGGGTTTCACAGACCCGATAACCTGTGAGGCCTAAATAATATTCCACTATCCTTAGGCGGTAACAAGGGCAAGTAAATTGGGTGGTCAGCGACTGAAGCTTCCAGAAATAGCTTGGTATTATTTGGGTTACCCGAATACTTATCGGAGGATCCAAATGGATCTTGACCTTCTGGCGGTGGGTCGACCGGTTTCTTCCACTGAATACACTTAAGGGGTTCCCAAAAACTTCTACATGGTGTTAGTCTTTGGATTTAATAGAGGATACATAATATGCAAATTTTGAATGTTCCCCTTTGTTCCTCACAATTTATTCCTAATCAAAACCAAATACTATTCATTTCAGCCTTCGAATCCTTCCCTTTAACCTTCTCAGATGTCCACAAAAATTCCAGATTATCAGTACAAGAATTTCAGAGTAGAGAGAATATTTTTGCTTAAAGATTTTCGGTCCATAAAGTATACAAAGTGAGCTTTCAATTCCTACCTCTGTTTCTTGTATCCTTTTGCTACCACCTCAACCATTCAAGTATGCCACCTCCACTTTCCTTAGAATTTTATTGCATGCACTCATCATTTTTTTTCTTTTCCCAGTGTGGTCCTCAATTGAAATTCTCATTTCAATTTCTAACTTGAATAATTACAATTCAGTACTTGAATTCCTTTAAAATTTTCATCTAAGTCCTTAAGACAACATTTAATTACCGTTAATTAAATTCTCGAATGTGAGAGAAAGCGACGTCGTTTCACCCGCAGCTAGGTCGCACTGCTGAACCCTAAAACGGCAGTGTTTTGGACAAAATGCACAGAAGCCTTGAGTTTCTAGAGAATCACGTACGCAACCCTGAAGTTTCATATAATTACATTTTGGTCCCTGAAGTTTACCTCGCGTTTCAAAAAGGCCCTAAAAATTACATATACGCCCTTAAACTCATTTTAGCATTTCAATCATACCCTTCTAGATTATATTTAATTATAAATTGAATATATTTAAGAAAAATAATTAGATAGAGGGTATAATTTGATAATGAGAACTCCCTAATTTAGTTAAAAATATCAGAATATGATATTTAGAAAATTATTTGTTAACACTAGGTTGTTATTATTTAGAAATTTAATGGCGCTAGAAAAGTGTTAAAGTATTAAATAGTTAAAAATCCATGTTAGTATGTTAAAATAAGTATTAATTATAAAATTGGAATTAAAAGAAGAATTTAGGGAGATATTATATATATGTGTGGAAATTTATATACATGTTTACATGAGTATATAAATTTGTATGTTCATGGGTGAAATTAAATAATATCGATTAATTGATAATTTAATATAAATCATTACGATACAATTAGAATTCAGTCAGTTGTTGAATTAATTGGTATGCTAAAAGGAATGCTACATGTAATTAATTAAGAGTTATCATTAAAGTTAATCGAAGCATAAAATGGATTAATTAGAGTAGAGATAGGAATAATAAATATCAGTGCATGAAGTGAATAAAATTATCAAATACATAAGTCAAAGAGATATAGTAAATATTAAGAATTGTAACAGAATTAGGAAGTATGTCGTGAAGAAAATAGAAATATATGAGGAAATGAAAATAAGTTGGTGATTCAAATGACAAATAATGAGTATGTTATAAGCAAGTTTAGAATGGATAATTAAGGTAAAAATATTATGAGATAATTGGGAATAAGATCAATAATTCAATTAGGGTCAAAAATTATAGAGAAAAGATTTTAAGGAATATTATTTAGAATAAATAATAAAGTAAGTAAGGCAAATAAGAGTAGAAACAAAACAAAATGGAAATGTCATAGGAATTAATGCAGTAAAATGTAAAAGTAAGCATAAGATGGATTAGTAAATTCAAAAGAATTATTATAAAAATAATTAAACAGCAAATGGATATGGAAATAAATTAAATTAGGGAGGGTAATAAAGAAATTCATTATTTAATGGTAGAATGAGAAATTAATCGAGAATTGTAATTACTGGTTAGCATAGATAGCAATGAGGAATAAACTAAACGAGTAGAGGCATAGGATAAATGAGAAGCAGTCACGACAATAACATTAGGTCTGGTACTTTATCCTTGTTTAATTACATTTTAATGCATGTACTATGCATATGCGAATTGCTTTGCTGTGCTACCATAATGTATGCTGCATTTGTCTGCTATGTGAGCTACATAAAGCATCAATATGTGAATTATGTTAAATAAGTAGAAAGTACCAAGTATGGATCAAAAGAGCAAAAGTGAACAATAGTTTACCATCAATTTATCATTCATTTATCTTTGGATATTAAGAAATACATATGGCACAAATGGATTTTAAACTAGTTGTAAATGAACTTTTAAATGCTAAGCTCTACTTATTTGAGTCGCACCAGGCAATAAGGGTATAATGCATCATACACCAGTTGTTCATCAGTACTGTCCCTAGTTGTGATTTGTTGTAGCACCAAGCTACCATTGATGTTATATAGCCATGGCCTATCCATTTCTGCGTGCCTGGCTACCAGTTGGTATGGGAATTTATTCAGTAGTTTCAGTACAAATAGTGCTGTGATTATTGAATTTATGACCATAATTTAGTCAGTTATCATTCAGCCAGTTATTCCTTATCCTCGAGTTCTGCTAAGTACCATATAGAGCGAAGTAAATAAATAATTGCCTTGGTAAATAAGTATATTAACTCGCACACCTGTGTGGTTAAATCATCTGCTTTACACATATGAACTGTGGTGTGTGTTGCTGTGACATATGCTGCAATTGTTTGTTATATGTGATAAGTACAAGATACAAGTATGTGAATTTACATTAAATAAGCATAAAGCACCCATTGAGCTAATAGCTTAGTAAGTTTAGTGTCTGCTATACTTGTAGGTTCACAGGAGGTCAAAGAAAATCAGAACAGTTAAGTAGAGTTAGGCTCACTAGAAGCACTTAGTACGATATATATTACAGACAAAAAATTCAGAAGACAGAACGAACATCAGACATCAGAAAGAGCATCAGCATAAAAGAAGAAAAAAATTTTTAAGGTAATGTTTTGTATATCATGTAGTATCAGTTGTGACATACTTAGCTCGGCTGGTAGTAGTCGGGTTAAAGGGTGTTTCAACTATATAAACCCTAGCCCTCCATCTTCATAAACACACAATTCAACCTTTTGAACTCGTCAAATTCTTGAAAACTTCATCTTTTCTCTCTAATGAGCCGTCTCTTAAAAAACCCTCCATATTTATTTTTTTTCTTGAGTTCTAGCTTCTCATCATCCTAATTTAGCTTATATCCAATCGAATCCTTAACACACAATTATCGATGCGTTGATTACACAGATTTTATTCCTAAATATTTTGTCTTAAATTAATATAAAAGAAAGTTATTGATTAAGGAGAAATTATTAAGAATTCATTAAGTTAATAGTTTATACTTGAATTTTAAGGAACCATATTTAGAGATGCTTAATATATAAAATGGAACATAGTAGTGGGAAAAAAAATATATTTATACAACACCATTAAGGTCATGGCTAGTTTTAAAAAAATTTGTTTATGTTAAAATTATATATATTTTTATAAAGTTATTGCTTAATTTTGGATTATAATTGGTAAATAATTTACTTTTTAATCATTTAACTCATTAATTTATACTTTTTAGGTCATGATTTATAATTTAGCAAAAAGGAACAAGTATTTGGCATGAAACACTGAGTTTTGGACTTAATTGTAATGAGGCGGTAGGTTTCAAGGGTTTATTTGGAAGTTTGGTAAAGTTGGCAGGTTTAGTACATAAAAAAGAGGAGTTAAGGGACTATTTCAGACGTTTTAAACCCGGACTGTATCACTGGAAAACAGCAAGGCTTCACGAAAAAATCAAACAACCAAAGGAAAGCAGAGCCTGGAAAATGAAAGATTGAACAGACCGGAACTAGAATTTGAGAAAAGATTCGCGTAAGCAACCTGGAAACACTGGGATTCAAAAGAGAGAAGGGTTTCCACTGCTGAATAAAAGGAGAAGGATCGATTCTGAAAAGACAATTGCTGTTACAGTAACGTGTTTTTCTTTCTTTATTTTCTATTCTGAATCTGTTTGAACGGCTATGTTGAGCATGAGTTGATTTTTTTTGTTACTGGATTGAGATCAATTTTGGCAATTATTCTCTGTTTAATTTTGTTGGTGTTGCGTTCTTGGTGAAGATGAACTTGTTTTATTGATTTGTATCTGACTTCTGAATTGGACTTTGAGATTATTTTGTGAATTGATTAGGTTGAAATGTTAAGATGATGAGCTAAACTGTTTATTGTTTAGGGTAATGTACGAAGTAAATTTTGATATGTTAATTTAATTTGAACTCGTTTGATTATTTTAATTTTCTTAATTGGATTGATTGAATGATAAATGACGAATGATTAGCTATCAAACGTCTGACTTAGGTTTTGAATGAATAACGAAAGTTGATTTCATTACCTGATTTCGTCTTTTTAAGAACTTAAAATGAATTAGAAATATAAGTTTTAAGTATAATTTTTGATTTTGATAAATTGAATTTTATGAATGCGAAAGCTATTAGAATTTTTTTTATTCTCAAATTTTCGGAAACCAAATATTTTAAAATAATCAATTGGGTTGTTTAGTTTTATAAATGATTAATTTACAGATTACTATCCCTAGACGATTATCCATGCATTTACCATACGTCACATGTCATTAACACTTTTATGTTATCCTCTTACATCCTTCTCATCCAGGATATGCAAGCACTTCAAATATTAACATCCCAAACACAAAATCTAACTACAACTATCACATAGCATTTATATTACAATACTAATACTATTACTTCCTATTTAATAGTTACAATATTAATTAAAATTCTCACAAAATATTAATACATGCCATAACTACCGACTACAAATAAATCCTATACCAAAAGCTGGTGTTGTCTGTGATGTAGCGACTGGCTGCAAAATGACTTCTATGCTACCGGACTTCAACCTACGAGCTTGGACAGGTAAATTCACTGAGCAAACTTTGCTCAGTAGGTACTTAACCAAAGTATAAAGTAATATAAAGTCATTGAAAACATTTTATTTTAAAACATAGTAAAAAAGTAGTATTCGATAAACAAACATGTGAAATGAGGTGAACAATTAATGACTTTTTAACATTTGATTTAGCTTATGTGGCATTTGTTAGAACTAAGGATAAGGTTGAGGACCTTGTGAATAGCCCTTTGTAGACTATACATTATATGTGGGTTTTATAGCTTTGAAGCCCTTTGTAAACTCGAATTCATAACAATTAAATCATTATTCATCAATTTGTATAACGCGATTCTATCCTTACGATGCATCGTATCTTTATCTCTAAGTTCCAATCCTAGCCACAACAAGCATCAATATTTCTGACTTAGATGCATCATGTGTTATGATAATCATTTCAAATTTCATGCATACTATTTATTATCATATCATAATCTGATATGCATACCATTTAAAACTTTCAATCGATGAAGAATATCATTTAGAAACTTATTTGAGGTTATTCCAATGATTTATAAGTTAAATGTATATAATGGAGAAAGTTTGCAAGCTAAGGACAAAAATTGGCCTGTCGCGAGTCGTCACATTGAGTCATGAATTGTTATAGATGTTGTGCCTTAGTTCCAAAATTTCTTGCTTTGATTAGTTGACAAACTTATACTTGAAATTGTGAAGTTACTAATGTTGTTTCAAGCTTCTCTATGTGTATTTAGTGAATATCCTTCATTACAAAGCAAGTTAAGTTGAAACAGATAAAAAAATCAGCAAGTTTGAAATGCTGCAGAACAGTCGCGACCGCGACCAATTAGTCACGCCCGTGACTCAACCAAGATAGAAGTTCAAAATTTTCATCTAGGACTGGAAGTATCGAGACTCAGAAGTCTCGACCAGGTCTCGCCTGAGAATCGACCCCAGTACCTCAGTCGCGCCTGTTACCATAGTAGTCTCGGTCACGACTCAACATTCAGAAAATTTCTCAAAGGCACTGGAAGTATCGAGACTCAGAAGTCTCGCCCCAAGTCTCGCTCGAGATTCAGCCTCAGCACAGCAGTTGCGCCCTCTACCAAATTGTCTCGGTCGCGACGTAACTGAAAAATTTTGAACTACTCGTGACTCTCATGTCTCTCACCCGCAACTTTAAAGTTAAAAAGAGCCGTTGATAATCTACGTGTCAAGTCTCGGTCGCAACTTACATGTCTTGGTCGAGACCCGACAAATGTCAGACACCCATTGGCCAACTTTTAAAAAGGGAAAGATTCGTTGATGCCAGCTTATCAAGTCTCGGTCGCGACACTGAAGTCTCGGTCGCGACTCTGACAAAAGTCATTCAACCATTGGGAACGCGAGAATATGTTGTCGGGTGTGCAGAGAATTTTTTGTAGCCATTGTCTCAACTTTTGAAGAGTCTCGGTCGCAACTATGAAGTCTCGGTGGCGACCCAACTGGAGTTCAGACAACTTGATCTGTCCAAGACGCTCTTAACGGCTAAGATTCAGAATTCTTTTATAAATACCACCATTTTGTATCAGTAGAGTTTACACACTACTGATGCACCTACTACTTCAAATCTCTATACTTTTTCATTCAAATTAATCTCTATTGTTTGTGTTTGTTGGGTAATCCTTAAATCCAACACTTGTTATAATAGTTGTGAGTTAGCTTTAAACTCATTTCTTGTTTAATTTTCTGTAAAGTTTGGAGTTAGCTATAAACTCTAAGTTTGAGGTTAACTTCCTAAAACCTCATTGTATTTCCATTGGTGTTAGTGGAACCCAATTCCTTTCTAGGATTGGAGAAGTGGACGTAGGCTTGAGATTATAGCCGAACCACTATAAATTCCTTCTATTCAAACCACCTAATTTCCGCTCAAATTTTTTAGAACGCCACTAATTCACTCCCCTTCTTAGTTGCCACGGGACTAACAATAGAGTCCTCCAGTCACCAGTCGTCACCAATGTCACGAGTAGCAACAGAGGCTTCCAGTCATGATTCATGCTCACCTGTCACGAGTCGTTCGTGTTGAAAACCACAAACCTTTCTTTCTTTCAAAACTTGCTTTCTTTCCAAAACTCAAGTTTCACAAAATAGCCACACGCATTTAGCTCAAAAACCAAAGAAATACAATCAAATAAATACAATTTTCACAACAACAACACATTTAAAACATATGAAAACTTAAAAATAAACATGGTTAAGTACCAAACCTTATGATTTGAGCTTTCCTTTGGTTCTAAGCAACTTCTTTACCTTTATCTACTTGTTTCTCCTCTTGAGCTCCTATAAAATGAAATCTTTTAGTCTTTACTCAAGGGAAAAACTAAAATCCTAACTTCACTCTCTTAGGGTTTTCATAACCTTACTAGATTTTAACTTCTTATGTTAGGATATAACCATATCCAACACTTTTACCTGGAGATCTTCTTGATCTTTAGCAACTCTAACTCAACCTTACTCAAACCCTAACTTATATCTTACCTTTAATCTCTTACTTCCCTTTCTTGAGTTCTTTAGATATCCAAGCTTGAGAATCTTCCATCAAGCTTGAAAAGTGGGCCGGCTATGGTGGTGGGTGAAAGAAAAACCAAAGATAGCCCATCTCCAATCAGGCCCAACACTAAACATCTATTTCCACTTCCTTAAATGGCCCAACATCAATATCATTAAATGACTCATGAAAATTACCTTAAGTCTCTCCGATGCTAACACAAATTTCAAGGTCGACTCCGACACTCTTACACCTCAAGACGCGGAACTCTTGACGAAAACACCATAACTTACCAACTAAATGAAAAATGGGGTGTGACAGGCCACATATAACAACAGTTACTGAAGTCCAAAGTTTCCATGGACTTGCTTCTTTCTATAGGAGATTTATTCCACATTTCAGCAGTATTGTCGCACATGATACAGATTGCATGAAGGGAGTAAAATTTAGCTGGATAGAAGAGGCCGAAGCTGTATTTTATTCTATTAAATGGCGTTTGACAATTGCACCTATCCTTGTGCTTTTAGATTTTTCACAGCTTTTTGAACTGCACTGTGATGCCTCTAAGTTGGGAATCGGGGCTATCTTGAGCCAAAACAGCTGCCTAGTAGCCTATTTTAGTGAGAAGCTTTCGAGAGCAAAGTTGAACTACAACATTTATGATGTGGAGTTTTATGCAGTGCTACAAGTAGTCAATCATTGGCGCCATTATTTGTACCATAAGGAATTTATTCTATATACTGATCATGAGGCGTTGAAGCATCTACATCGGCAAGACAAAGTTTCACCGAGACATGCTACCTGGATTGCTTATCTACAACATTTCGCTTTTATGGTGAAGCATAAGTCTGGAGTTACAAATCGAGTGGTAGATGCTTTGAGTCGCCGCAACAACTTTCTGGTTCAATTGCGAGTTGAGGTATCTGGTCTGGATTCTTTGTGTGAATTGTTTAAAACTGATCCTCATTTTTCTGCTACGGTTGAAAAGATTAAAGCAAGCAAGCCCACAGAATTCTTGCTTCATAATGGGTTTTTGTTTAAGGGAAAGCAGCTTTGTATTCCTAAAGGCAGTTTGCGGCAACATATTATTCGTGAGTTACATGGAGAGGGGCATGTGGGGTGTGACAGGACATTACAGTTAGTCCAAGCCTCTTACTTCTGGTCAACAATAAAAAAGGAAGTGAAAAAGTATGTGCAGCAATGTCGTATTTGTCAGGTATCCAAGGGAGCAGCCACAAATGTGGGTCTTTACATGACATTACCAGTGCCTAGTCAGCCTTGGGTGGATGACAGTATGGACTTTGTACTCGGACTGCCACGCACGCAGCAAGGGTATGATTCTATCTTTGTTGTCGTTGATCGTTTTTGTCACATCCTAAGGTTCGAGTAGGTGACCTTGGGATCTGAGTCATCATTTAGTATGCCGACATAGGCCGATGGACGTGTAAGAGTAAATAGCAAAAAAAAATTGTTGTTAGATAGTAAACGCGGAATTAAATTGAGAAATCTGGTTGGGCTAACAATAAAGGAGTAACAACTTAATGAATGCGGGTCCAATATTTAGGCGAGGCCCAACATCAAATTATTAGGCTTAGAGTGATTTAGTTATTGTTTTTGTTATTATTATTATTACTACTACTA
>CATIWJ010142479.1:0-30371 GCA_949640765.1 Croton laevigatus | reverse complement strand
GTATATATATTATATGTCACAACATCATTACGGAAAATGGATGCCTACTATCATCATTACAAGTGAGTTGTCATTACAGGGATCCACGTGTAAGATTCTCTAAATCCTCTATAAATACCTTAAGAACTTATTATTAGGGGGTCATTCCTCTCCATTCTAATTCTTTATATACTGAACCCTCTTTCAGCTACCGACCTTATATTGACTTAAGCATCGGAGTGTTTGTTTCGGCAACCCCTTTGTCTTCTTCTTTTCTTTTCAGGATCAGACCACAGAGACTGGATCTTTAGCTATAGGAAGGTGGACCACAACTCACAAGGTTTCCTCTACAGAATCTTGGAAACATCATTCATCAATCGATTGAGAACCACTAGAAATAAATTCACTAATTTTTGTGAAATTCATAATCACTTTGTCATGTTTGGAAGACAAAAAAAAAAAAGAATTTAAATTTAAATTTTAAATTAGTCAATTCCATATATTAAATTTACTTGCAAATAAATTTTTTTTTTTTTTTGGATACATGAGGAAAGCAGTAAATCTAAGCTAGGGGGATGGGGGTAGGGCTCGAACCCGGGTCTCCCTGGTAAAAGAGCGGAGCAGCCAACCACTGCGCCAACTCCTTGGCCTTGCAAATAAATTTTATTAAGAATTCATTTTCAAATACTCTAAAATCCTAATTCATTTATTTTAAAATAAGGGTAAATATTTTTAAGTCTTTTTTCATATGGATAAATATACTTGTCTCAGTCTGAGACGTCTCAGTAAGGGTGTTTTAGTATTTTTAATAATATTATTTATTTAATAATTAAATACAAAATAATATAATTACTTTTCTACCTCTCCTCAAACTTCCCCAATTCCTTCATCCGTCCACAACGTCTTTCCACGTTCTCCGTTCGTATTGCTGGCGAAATCCGATTTGTGGCTACTGGATTCCCTCTAACCATCGGTTTCTAGTTTCGCCAAAAAGTTTCCGGCGACATCTCCAACTTCATTTTCTCTCCAACATCATGTTCTCTGATATAATTTTCTCAATTCCATTCTTCAAGATGGAGGCATATTGAAATTGTTTCTTAGGTTTTGTTCTATTCTTTCTCCGGCTTCTCTCTCTCATCCATGTATCTTTCTTCTTGACGTTATTTATCTTCAAAATTAACGCAGAAAAACGCATCCTTGTTCGCCAATTTGGATTGAAGAAAAGGGGATTCTTCGGAAAAAGAGGTATTGTTCTTTCTTTTTTTTTAAAAAAAATCTGCATTTTTTTTTGCCTCTTGTTTGTTGGGTATTGTAATTCTTCATGATTCTTTGTTGATTTCTAAACGAAATCGTGTTCTTGTTAATATTCTGCTTCTTCGATTTTGTCTCAACTGAATATTTCCCCCTTTGTTTCTGCTTGAACCTCTTCTGCTTTCACTAAATTTAAAAACGCGAAATGCAATACTGAAGGTTGATAAACAATTGATTCTTTCCCATTCTACGATGCCGCTCAGTGACTTACCAGAATATATTTCATGTCATTGCTGCTTATATGATGCTTGATGAAATGAAATAGAAGTGAGTGTAGTGATAGTGGTGTTTAAACATTCTAAACCACCAATGTGCACAGTCTAAGTTCATGTGAAATCAAGAGTTGAAAAAAGAGTGTGAATAAGCATCAGGAAATTCTTGTTTTTCATTCATTACTGGTTTCAAATTCCCGCTCTCAAAAAATAAAGGGATATATCGAGGTGAAATTCAAGATGATAATATTGTTGAAGTCCTTTATTTATTAGAATACATTGGGGTTTGTATGATCACGCACAAACTGTTCAAGGGTCTTATCTGAAACTCTGAGTTCAACTGCAATTAATGCTTGGATGGTATGCATATTTAGTTATGCATTTGATCTTTGAGGTGCTTAAGTTTGCAAGAAAGAAGCAAACTACTGCTTCTTGATTGAGAATTACTTGATGCATGCTCAATTTAGCTTCTTCATCCACTGGTAATTTACTTTTGTGTTAGCATTCACTTAGGCTGCCACCAAGATCTTAGCAATCAACTTTAACTTCATAACTACGGCAATCAAAGAATGCTATTCGTATTTTGTTATGCATAACCAATTGGCCAGCCATTGTAACCCAATACTAAAATTCTATGACTTCTGCTAACAAAGTCATAGAAAACCATTTAATAATGCCAAGAAATTCAGAATGACAATATCATTCCTCTAACATATCCTATGTATAGTACACCAAAGGGGAAGTTTTTACTAATGATTGGATTCCATCCTAAGCTTTCCATTTGTTCCATTTACGCAGTTAACAAATATATAATTAAACTGCATAAAAGGGAAAAAAAACACTATATTTTGCAATAGAAAAGGAGAATTTGTTAAGAAATTAACAAGATAGTCTCAATGATATGGTATAATAATTCAAGCACCAAAAAACATCATCAGTAGACAAGAATTCTATTAGCAGCATTGTACACATCAAATTCTATAACTGACCACTTCCTCTAGAAAACAAATAACGATTAAAACTTTTTATCAAAGCAACATAAGCATCTCTCGGCATAAATCGACAAATACAACAAAAAATCAATAACATGCATTCAAATCTCAAACACTTCCTACGAAATTAACTCTAGAATAAACAAGATAAAATCTATACCAGCTGAGAAATACATAAACATTGCCACATTTATGAATTACCTTTGTTACTTCCAATCTTCGGTTATCTCGCAAGACAGCGCTGATTTTGGCTTTGCAATCAGTTCTTTTCGATCGTTTTATTCCTGAAGCTTTTTTACTCTTATCGCAAACAATCGTATGGTATCTTTTTACACCTGACTTATCTTTATAAGCAGATAGACTCACAATACTAAAACCGTTAGATTTTGAATATCTTAAATAAGTATTGAAAATATCAGCATAATTATTGAACATCGTTCCAACAGCTGGGCACTCTTCAATTTCTAGTGTTAAATTATCATCTCCATCACCAATTTCAGAATCAATTCTTTCAGTTTCCATACCATTATTCTCGTCAAAATCATATCCACCGTTTTCTGCTTCAGTTGATTCAGCTTCCATACCTTCAAAATTCTCTTCCACACTATTGTTTTCATTAAATGCATCAAAATATTCACCATCAGTTCCTTGTCCATATACTTCGAATCCATCTACACGATTTTCTTCTCCGAATTCATCACTCTCATCTTCACTTCTACTCCCAAATAAATCATGTATTGTTTCTCTTCGGAAATTACTACTACTATTATTTTCAGAAAGATTCATAATGAAAACCAAAAATTCAAACCAACTATCTCACCAATGCAATTTAAAATGGGAATACAGACTACTCTTTTTCACCAAACTAGTCTTCTCCTTGATCTGCTGGTTCAGTTTTGTTTTTATCCCAAGTTTATGTTGTTCTTTTTTCCGTTTCTGTCCGTAAGTTTTCAGGCCTCCTCCAGTTGTGAAAGTAATGTTCAAATCGTGAAGGAATCCCAACCAGTCGAAGACGTTTTCATAACAATCATAACGTCGAAGAAAGTTTCGAAATAGTATTCAAAAACTACTAAAACACTTGCAGTCTTAAAAGAATAATAATAAACGGCAACAAATGTTTATTATACTAACCACTTAAACGGCAACAAAGGATATTTTAGTCAAAATTTTAATTTATAAATACATAATATTTATTTACTTTTTCTTTCCTTTTTTATCCCCAACTGAGACGTCTCAGTCTGAGACAACTAGCATCGCCCTTTTCATATATATCGTGAATAGAGTGACACATATTTTAGTTATTACAACTGATTCGATGTCTGATTAGAAGGAATGAGGTCTTGTTTTTATTTTTATTTATTTATTTTTTGTCATATTGTTGTGTTGTTACCTTTGGATTTGCAATAAAGAAATTTTATCCTTTCAAAAAACTCAAGAGAAATGTTTATCCTTAATTGCTATGTAATATAACATTCTACGTGCACCCAAAAAAAAAAAAAAAAAAGTTGCATTTTTTCAATGTTCTAATTATTTCTGCATATTGTGTTCCCCCATACCAATCTAACTAATACTTTAATAGAACTTATAAAAATTATGAACAAAATCAAATTGTAATCTTCTAAAGAAGCCAACGGCAAATTAATATGTTTTTAGAAATTATGAAGTTGACACAGAGAGAGAGAAGATTAGGGTTTCATTTTTTTTTTAACTCATTGGAGAAATTATGACAAGGTGCGGAGAATCAAACACATGACTAATTGGTCATATAATAGCGCACTATCCACTGGATCCTTAATCCGTGAGATTTAGATTTCATTTGATTCTAAAATTTTATTTTTTTTATAAACATGAATTTGGTTTACTTTCAAATAAGTTTAAAAATGTAAATTAAACACCATGATACTCAAATACTTTTTTTTTTTATAATATTTAGATTATTAAATAATATTACTTTCATTTTAAAATAATAGAGAAACATTATCCTTATATTATCTTTAAAAAAATATTAAATGTTCCTCCACTTTTCATATTTATTCTCTGTTTAAGTGATCGGGTTGCTGGTGAAAAGAGGAAAGAGATAGTAGGTTGCGATAATGTCATCAAGAGACATAATAATATATAGATTTAAAGAGTGGAAATGGGAAAGAGGCAAAATTTTGCGAGACATTTGCTTTAAAATAGGCATGGAAATTTGGTTCATATTTTTTGCACAATATATTTCAAATCTTTGATTACAAACATTGGACATAAGAAATATTAGTCATCGTTTCTGTTAGATTGGTGAGATATTATAGGGTTGTAGACACTCCAAATTTCAGAGTGAGGATGAATGAAATTTTGAGCGATAACATATCAGAGTTGTAGTAGGTAATGAAGTGGTTGATAGTAGAAACCTAATCAAAAATATCATACAACAAAGACTTATAAGAATATAATTTGGCCAAATTAATTGGTTAATACTAACCTTTTAACATTGGCAAGTCCAAACAAAAATAAGTCTAACCCAACCGATTTTTACATTTTATGAGTTCTATCCTCTATCCATTCTGTTAACCTCTATCCAATATTCTAAATTTTAATTTCACATCATGTTGTTACTACATATTAATTCGAAAAAAAATGGCCAAAAAGTCTGATTTCAATTCAGACCGAGCCTATTCTAGTTGCACTTAAGGGATTGTTGGAAACACATATCGATTAAAAATATCATACCATCATAATTTAAGGGTACAAGTTAGTTAAGTTAATCAGTAAGTATTAACTTTTTAAAATCAGAAAGCCCAAATAAATCTATCACGTTTTATTTTCACATATCATGGATTCTAATCTTCGGTCATTCTATAAATCTCTATCAAAATTTTCAAATTTCAACAAAATTTCAGTTAATATTGTATTTAATTTTTTCCTTCTTAACAACTTTTGATTATATATGTATAGTTAATGAAAGAGAATTAAATGAAAAATTAAAACTAGTATCAAATTAAATAATGAGTGTATATATATAATTTTTGTAAAGATGATTAATACCCAATGATTAATATGATACAATATAGTTTTAAGAAAAATAATAATAAAAAAAGGAGTAAATAATATAAATAAAATGAAAATAAGAGAAAAGGGGAGAAAGAGGGGTAAGTGGGATACCCAGCAGCGGCGCACATGGGATCGGGTTTGACGCTTGGGCGACACAGGCCCATGACCCAACAAGTTCACATGCCGTCTCCTCTCTTCTTATGAATCTACCCACCTTTCTTTTACCCTCTAAAAGGTCTCACCTTTCTCCAACCTACCATTTTCAATTTCTTTTTTTCTTTCTTTCTTTCTCAGCCTTAAAATGGTTTCTATGTTACCATCATTTTTAATACTCACTCCTATCATAGACCATATATATATATATACACATTTGTCTAGGTATGTTTCTTTTTTTATGTTTTTAATGGTTTTCTCCTGGTTTTCCGACAAAAAAAATATTGGTTGTCAAAAAAATCAAAATTTTACTAGAGAATCAAATTTGAATGTCTATTTCATCTGATTCATCCCTATGCTGTTGGTCCAAAGACTGTTCAGATTCCAAATTTTTCCAACAACTCAAACATTTACAAAATTAAACAAACTCTACACCAAAAGAAAAAGTGGGTCATAAAAAAGCCAATGAAACAATGATTATTGTCAGAAAACCATCGGAGCATAGCAAACAATCAAAAGAAAATTTTACCCATAAGCCTCATACGGCGCCAATCTGCAGTCCCTTTCTCGATGGTAACAGTGGTCACTGGTTAAAGGTGGCTTGAGCTGCGGAGGAGAACCAAAAAACGGAAGTTTGCAGCTTGAAAGAAAGTAGTCTATATATTACGTACTAGGACATATGTTTCATAACATTTTGATACTAATTACATAATCCATAAAATAAATATTTTTGCCCTTTTTTTGAATTAAACACACTATCCTAGTCCACTAGACTAGACCTAGTCCTACTAGCATCAAATCTCTCACTAAGAATAAAATGTTTTCCGCGAGTATTTTCTCCATGAATTACAATATAAAATTTAGTTTTAAGTATATAGTATTTTTAAAATTTAATTAAAAAATAGCATATATGTTTGCTATTTAGAAAAATAGCACATATTTTCTCATATTTTCTATTAAACAAATAAATTTATTTTCTCATATCTTCAAAATAGCAAACTATGTACTATTTTCTTAAATTTCAAACATATATGCTGTTTTGATAAAATATAACTTCTCTCTATAATATAATGGCCATTTCCAACCCTCCAAATATTTTTGCCGTTATTTTTAGAAATTGGAAGACAATAAATGTATAATTGGGTATATTTCACAATAATAATGAATCATTTGTTTTCAAATTATGTCGTAACATTAATCTTATATAAAATTAAAAATACTTGCTTTAAAGGAGGATAAAGTAAATAAGAGGCATAAATCAACAGCTAATAGTCATCAGCTGCTGCTAAACCAAACATGCTTTTAAAATATAAAAGACTAATAAAATCACATTTTAGTTACATAGTATTTAAATATTTTGCTTTTCTTAATTAACTAATAAGTTTATTTTGTATTAGTAAGACTTAATTATGCATATTATAATAAGTTCTAAAATTATGAAATCATTTTTTTAACAAAAAAAATAAACCAAGGAAACACCTTACTTCTCTAATTAAAAAATGAATAAATAGCAAGGAAAATGCTCTAGTCGAAAGCGTGTCCCAGTGCCATGTTGAGACGGGTTTGAACTTCAATACCCTCATCCATACTGTGTACTGACTTATATCCAAGTTAAAAGAAAAGAAAAAATTTATTTATTGACTTCTCATTATATAACTTATATCTTCTACCGACTTACAAAATTTGTCAATCTCATTTCATTAATATAACAAAACAATAAAAATAAAACAAAAAGTATGGAACTTCTTGCTTAATTATATTCCATTCTAAATAATAATTCACATTGTCTTTTTATTGAAAAAAAAAAGCAAGGATTTACCTAATTATATATGTACAATTGCCAAATGGTAACATATTAATTTGTTGGCCACTATAGTTTGCTGTAAGTGCATATAATTAAATAAAAGAATGCATGTGTGCTTGCAAAATTTGCACAAACATTGAATCACACACATTTTTCTTTGTATGCCCAAAAATAATACAGTTGACAAAATGGTTATTGTGAAATTTCAATATTTAAATAACACCTTTCTATTTTTGCACCTACATTTCCTTTTCTTAATCTCATAATTAAGAACCAATCACTATTTTTCCTAAGCATTTCATTTCCTGCTTTACTACTATATTATATATAGATTCTTGAAGCAGGTTGAAAAGTAGGAGGGTTGAGATATTTAAATTTTTAAAAGATTAAATAAAAATTAAAAAAAATTGAAAATAAGAAAAAATGGAAGGGGTTGGAACCTCTCCCAAAACTCTCTATGTCCGTCCCTGTCTTGAATCGTGTATAGGTTAAAATTAAAAAAAAAAAGGGTATATTTCATTGAATATATATGAAACTTAAGCAATGAAAATTTTTGGTTGGCAAAATTAATTTTTTCTTTTATTATTTAATTAAGGAAAAATTTAACATAGAGAAAACTATAACCTAAGTACATACTTGATCCTACTCAATGTGAAAAACTCAAGAAAACCTCAAGCACAAGAGTAACAAAGAAAAATGAAAAAATCATTGCACAATTGCTGAAAATCGGTATATTAAGGAATGTTTATTGACAAGTCTACCTTTTAGTATATTAACTTTGATAATTACCTCTTAGGAATGTTAACCTAGTTGATGTCTCAGTCGGGGACCATAACACTAATTAAGTAAATAATTCAACTCAAAATTAAATTTTTTGTTTCTTGTTATCATCATCATTTTCAATTTATCCACCTACTATTATTTCATTTAGCTCAATTAATTAATTAACTCATTAATCATGTCAATAATGGATGATATAAGTGAAATGGTTGATTTAAAATGGAAACTAATACGCCCTAAATTTTTTATTGAGGGAGATTTAATGGGTCAAATAATAAGGAATAATTTGCCTGTAAAACATTTGTCAAACTGGCAATATAATGTGATTTGGAGGAATCAAACTCAGGATCTCTCATTCTCATTATATAAAGAAAATTGAGAATACCAACTGAATCACATTTAGTTCGTAATATTCCCTAAATTTTTGCACCTAGTGTTTTCTTGTAGTATAATATCCCAATTTTTCACAAAAAGTACAAATTAAAAAGGGTCATTAATCACAAACCCTCTCATATATGCAGCCGTTTAAAAATTTTGGAACAGAGTTTTACCTCCTAAAAGGAATCTACCTGACCACTCGAACAAGAATTATTTTAAATGTGACTATAACTTAAAGATGCTATTCATAGTTGGAACCGTGCAGGTAATATCGTGGTTAATAAAAACAACAAGGGTAATTAATATTCTTATAAAAAAAATAATAAAAATGGGAATGTTAAAAAGGGGAAGAATAATATGGAAAAGTGTAGGGCCAAGTGGAAATGGCAATTCGACAACACACTACAATACTACTACTTGGCCAGCCAATAAACATCACCATGTCGTCACCTACACTATCAAACTTCCAAATCCAGCTCAGACATTATTCCACGTGTCAATCTCCAATTAATCAAAACTCCAATAACCTCTATATTAATACCCTCCAACTCCAAATATACAAAACTCTTCTCTTCTTTTCTTTCTTTGTTTCTGTCTATTTTTTTTTTGCAGAACATTACACTTTTAAAACCCCAAATTTACAAAGAAGTTCCATAAATCATATTACTGTTATAAGAGCTCGAGAGAGAATATATTGAGAGAGAGAGTGTGTGTGCCTTGAGAGAGAATCCATGGAAGTAGAGAAAACAAATGTGGGATTTGAGGAGACTGAGCTACGGCTAGGGTTAGGGTTACCGGGAAATAATAATGGAGGCGGCAGCGGAGGCGGTAGTTGTGGAAATGAAGGAGAAATAATCACTATAAGGAAAAGAGTATTCTCTGACACTGTTGATTTGAAGCTGAATATTTCATCCAAGGATGAGGAATCTGAACCAAATCAGAAATCGCAGATGGAGAAGAATCTTCTCGCCGCTGATCTAGCAAAGCCACCAGCTAAGTAAGTTTATTTATCTTATAATTATGTACATGAGTAATTAGTTTAATTAATAATTATGTAGCAATATGCAAGAAATTATAGATCATATTAAGTCCGATGTGGTGTTTGGTTGGCAAGAAAAGGAAGGAAAATAAGAAAAAAAATGGGATGTGTAGGGCACAGGTAGTGGGATGGCCACCAGTGAGATCATACAGAAAGAACGTGTTAGGAGTGAAAAAGAGCAGCAATAGCGAAAGCAACAGTAGCCAAAAAAAGCAGCAAAGTTTCGTGAAGGTGAGCATGGACGGTGCTCCTTATCTTCGCAAAGTAGACTTGACCTTATGCAATGGTTACCTCCAGCTTTCTGATGCCCTAGCTGAAATGTTCAGCTCCTTCACCACTACTGGTAATATTAATTAATCAATACAGTCTCTCTTAATTTTGTTCAATTTTCTGTATAATAATAATAATTGTGGATCCCAATTCCCAATAGGCATGAAAGATTTCTTCCAGAATGAGAGCAAACTCATAGACCTTCTTAATGGAACTGATTATGTCCCTACTTATGAAGATAAGGATGGTGATTGGATGCTCGTTGGTGATGTTCCATGGGAGTATGTTCTTCTTCTTCTTCATTTCTACATTATATGATCATTAATTTCTATTAATTTGGTTAATTTTAAACCAGGATGTTTGTTGAATCATGCAAACGATTGCGCATAATGAAAGGAACCGAAGCTACTGGACTTGGTTAGTATTATTTACCGTAAAATTGTAGAACCAGCACACCACACCAAAATAAGTGTGACGTGGGTATACTGATACACGGCCTACATTCTATTAGCGCCCATTTATTTATTCTTTTTTATATTAAATTAAAATTAATTTATTTATCATTTTTAATTAATTAATTAGCACTGACTTTTTTTTTTTATGGAATATTTAGCGCCAAGAGCCATGGAGAAATGCAAGAACAGAGCTAAAGTATAGTGGGCAACCAAAACCTGCTCCTTCGATCTAGTATTAATTAGCGGGAAGAAGAAGAAGAAGAAAAATTTATATATAATTAAAAAGCTATAGCAGATGGATTGAGCAGGTTATTAATTATTGTCGACAGGACAGGAACTCTCTTAAGTTGTAAGACTTGATGTCTGGGTTTGTTTTAATTAGTGTTTTAATGGTTTGATTAATTATTATTAATGATTGTAATAATATATATTTTATGTACCCTGTTTGTTTGTTGTAGTTATATATATTGTGTGCTTCAATTATATAATTTATTCATATTAATACATAATCCTGATGGGGTAGAGTTGGTAGTGGGAAATGTCTGATGAGGGGAACAACTTCACGTGCATGTTTATGGAGCATTTAAACATGCCCATTTCTATACTTTATTTTCTTCACCTTTCTAAATATGTTAATCACTAATTATCATCGTAATAAAAGTTATGCCCTTCTTTTTTTGGAGATTACAAGTAATTAATTAACAAAAAATGTAATCGAATTGGAGTTTTCATCTTATGTTACACGAAAAGAAAAGTGGTAGATTTTGGATTCGAACCTTTCTATTAGATGAATTGCCATTGATTTTTGTTTAAAGAGAGAGATTTCGATTGCTATTTTGTCTACAAATTAATGGATTGTTTTTAGTTCAAGAGAGAATCACATGAATTAATATTTGTGAAATTGACAAGTGATTAGGGCCCTTGTTTGTTTAATGATTAGAATTTGGGGATGGGGATTGATGATGGTTTTGTTTGTCTCAGCTAGAGATTACTCCATATTAAGAGTAACAATACAATGTCCTATTTTTATGAATAACTGATGGATTTATGCTACTTTTATATCTTGGATCTGACTAATAATGTTGAAAACCTTGCATATGGATTAGTAGTAAGTTTATGTTTTAAAATTAACTATTGTTTAGTGTCTTTTTTTTTTAAATGGAAAAGTAGTTATATTATTAGTATTCTTGCTGAATCAAATAACAAATCCAAATTGGAGGTGACTCAACATAAACCAGCCTCCGCTCTCATCATTAGGATGAGCACTTTTTAATAGTTACCAAAAACTGAACCAAATCAATTAGAGAATTTTTATTTCGATAACCAAAATGTAAAAATGGTTCTCTATTTTTTAATTGATACTCAGTAAATCAACCATTGGTGTTGATTTCGATAGTAGATTAAAGAAAGTGATAATTACTATATTTTTTTTTTAATCAAACCGATCTAAATAGTAAAATGACAACGTTTTAATATAATATATAATGTGACCAAATTTTAAACTGGATTGTATAAGTTTCAGTAATTTGATTTTCAATAGGTAACCAATTCATTCGATGGAAAAAATTTTGGTAATAGCAAATCTTCGGTACAAGTCATTTTGGTAGTTTTTAAATTTCGATACTAATTCAGTAATCCATAATAGTTACCAAATTCTCACCCTTAGCTCGCACAAACGAATGAGCAACACTATGTTTACTTTTTAAAATTTAACAAAGAAGATTTACTATGATTTTATGTTGAAAGTTACTTTGAAGTTTAATAATATTTGGGTTATCAAGAATAAATGAAAGACGTAAAATCAAATTCCCTTGATATCAGGTGCACTTAGGTGACACTGTAATTGAAGCCATTGTATCTTTGAGTTTTTTTATAAAAAGTGATATAATTTTTTTCCCCCTAAATACCTCCCACCTTTCTAGAATTTCCTTTTTTTTTAACAGAACCTTTCTAGAATTTCGTTTGAAAAAAAATTAAATATAATTAATTTAATATGGTGATATTTTCAGAACAATTATTATTAACGCCAGAGTAAGTAATTGTTAAAGATAAAATTGTTTATTTTTTATTGGTTAACTACACAACATAAAATGACGGAAAGTGTGTCTAAAATCAAATATATACTCTTACATTAACAATATCTACTCTAAAAATATCATAACCCTTAATTTATATGGTGAATTTTTATAATTTTTTTAAAAGAAATTTATATGGTAAAAATTAATAGTGTTGTATTAATTTTTTCATGATGCAACTCTTAAAAAACCCAATTAGAAACCTAAATTTTATTTCCAAATTTTTATAACTTTATTTTGTATAAAATATCAATATGTTTCAAATACGAACTAATTTTTCAGAAAAACAAAATTTATCAAATGTCAATTTTTTTTTTTCAAACTTTATTTTATATAAAATATCAATCCGTTTCAAATACAATCTAATGTTTCTTAAAAACGAACAATTAGCTCTCTCTCTCTCTATCTCTCTCTCTTACTCTTTTTTAAAGAAAACTCCCTCTCACTCATGTTTATAAGTTAATGATAATGTATTTTTAATTTAACTAAATTATGACATGTACTTTTTTTTTACTATAAAAATGATGACATGTACTTAATCTTTCACAAAACATAACATTTGATAATTTCAGATTTTTAAAATATAACATCCACTTTCCACAAAAATATAGCATCTCTTACAAATTTTTTTTTTTTTTCATAAGAACTTTTTCCATCCAATAATTGTCTTTGGACTGCATCCACTATTGTGATGGCTCCTGCACTTAGTGCCCCTTAAAAAAGAACTTTGTAATATAAATCATCATAATGTTAATTTGAATTTTTAGTTCTTTGACCTAACTTTATGAACAAAATTGTTTGAACTATTAAGTTCACATTTGAATGTAGGAGTTATTGTACTAATATCTAGAACTAAATTAAAAATTACGAAACCTACCTACCAACTATAATTGTAGACGGCAATATAGAACATTTAATAATGCAATTTTTGATATTCATGTAGACCGACACTTGACAGCAGTTATTGTTAAACGCTGGCTGACCGATTCATATTTAGAGTTCTGTTCGCAAAACTGTATAAACATTTAATTGATTTTTTAAGTAGTGATTTGAAATTCGGAACTAAGAGGTTCGATACTCTTTTTAAAGATGTTTTAGATAATTCATACTGATTTCCGAAATCATTTTACATTGAATCTCTAAATTCAAAAATTCAACCCTGTATACACAAAATATGAAACAATTATTTTTCATCTGCATTTATAATACAAAGTTGGATTTCTAAAATTGCAACTCCTGTAAACAATTTCAGAACCCAATATAAATTATCAAAGAGTTCGAGCCTTCCGACGGTCTGAACTCCCTAACATTACTGTTGATTTTTTTTTTTTTTTTATTCGTCGAGGTAATTATATTAAATCCAACTACGGTTTTTTTTTCCCCAACACCGGTATCTGATTCATAAATAGAAAACCTCTGAACCAAATTATTAGATTTACATTTTTGAAGAGTAAAATCGAAATAAGAGTTTTCCTATACATCCAATTAAAAAATCAATAAACCTTAATCAGGCATCTGTAACCATAACAAAATAAAGGGACTGTTCAAACTTATGGAAACATAGAACCTACCTACATCTAAATTGCTTCAAATCCTATGAACTAACGAATCAATCTTAATCCCAGTACTTTGTTTAATATAATTTTATTGCATATGAATAAGGTGAATCACAAAAAATGATTCTATTGCATCCGAATAAAGAACTAATTTAATGGGTAATGGGTACATTATGAAAATTAAAAGTGTGAATTTTGAAATGTGTAGTTTTGTCTCACAGTGGAACGACACCCAACTAACAACTCTAAGTCTTATGCAGTTTGGTCAATGGTGAGTAGTTTGGCTGTCGTCTTTTGTCTTTTGGAAGGAAGCCAAATTTAGTCAGTTGCAATTTGCAAAAACCAAATGCATTAACAAATAAAGATTTCCCATTTGATTTTCTTCTATTCACATTCACTAAAACTTCAAATAGCTTCAACAATGATATTCTATAGTATGATAAATGACAAACTGTTCCATATTATTAAGACCTTACTCTTCTTTCTTCTTACCTTTTATTGTCTCAGCTCCTCTCTAAAAATAGATATGGCATTTGTAGGTTAATTACCTCCCTAATTTTATTTACTTCTATCCCAAAGAACTGTCGAATATGAAAATTCTGTCAAATGATCAGGAAAAACAAAAACATTACTTCACATTTAGAGAGAGACGGGGAGAGAATGATCAGGACAAACAAAAAATTATATCACATTTAGAGAGAGATGGGGAGAGAGACTGCTCGCGATGTTCTAATTTATGCAAAAGAAACAAGTTTCAAACTTACCTTATTGTCATTTCCCCACTTTATCAGTGAATAGAATGATTCTTAGAAATCAATAGATCTGATTACAATGTCAGCATTTTTCTTTGACTTTATTATAAGCTCTGCATTGGGTCTGTCATTATAATCTATCTGCAGGAATATGAATTTGTATCAATTGTAGACGATTGAATCATTACAAAAGACAAGTTCAGGTTCAAATCTTAAAAAAGAGCTTACCCGCCATTTAGCTACATCAGGAGGCTTTCCTAGTATACAACGTAACATAAGAATTAAAATCCAAAGACATAATTTCATTTATTTCGCTTGTGGGGGAAGCCATTTTTCAAATCTGCAGAGAAAGTCAATACCTGTTGAAATGTGTCTCTTTAAAACTCGTTCCATTGACTTATCGAGGTCAATATCAATAAACCTTCAATGAAAAAGGGAACAAAAAACTGGTTAAACAGCTACAGCAGAAATAAAAAATCAACTTCCCAATGAAAAGAGAAAGATGACAAAGGCTTTCTGCAAAGTTAGTAAAAATATTCAAGATGATAATGGAGCAAACAATTGAACCAAGTTCATGTCAATTCTTCTTCTACAAAACAAAGCAGGGATCCCAAAAAAACAAAGAAAACGGGTTATGCATTGGAAAATTTATGTAAGGTGCTATCCATAAACAATAAGTGCCAGGAGTACTCAACTTTTGATTTCATTATCTAAATAGAAGATAATAAATTCACAGAACATGATGGCAGTGCAAATTAACCATGTAATTAAAATTCAAAATTGTGTCATTAACTAAAACCAGACAAAATAGACTCAAGAAATAATAGTATTGGGAGTGCTCCCCAATGAACTCAGATCCAACAAACATAATCCGTACCATTTCTCATCAAGCATAGATGACATATCCTTCCAAGGCCCTTCTTCCAACAATAGATAATTTCCTTCAACTATGACCACTTTATGCCTGTAAAGGGAAAATAGATTTTATTAATCATGTTAAACAGTACCGTTTTATTGCACCAAATTACTATTGTTACAATAGCATTAATATCAACAGAGATTTCACCTACAACTACATGAAGGGGTGTTTATTTCAGATATTTCAGTTCAATGGTTACTGACATATATTTCATGACAAATTAACATAGTCACTCGGCTCCTTGTACCCCTTTTAGTTCATTGGCTTTCCCATATATTTCATGCGAGCATGTTATTGCTTTTTCAATTTTAAGAAGTTTCCTTATTGTGATAGCCTGTGCATGATTCATGGCTGTGCAGTGACATCTAACATCAACTATCAGAAGCTATAGACAATAAAAGCATCCACAATTTGGCAACCACTGACAGAATTGGGCAGAAACAAAGAAGTTTAATTACTTACTGAAGGCTTACAAAGATATCATCTTCAACAGGATCTCCAACTCCATGATCAAATGATGGAGCATAAACTGACCCCTGAAATTTTTCAGCAATAATTAGAGATAATAACTGAAAGAGTTGCAATTTGAATGAACATATGATTAAAAGTAGCAATTAGTACACAGTACTCTTCGTGAATCATTATAGGCTACAAGACAGGGTAAACCCATCAGTTCACAGCACAGTGGCCACTCACCTCATTCCGCAATTTTGTTAGGCATTCCAGTAGTAGAGTTGGAGAAAATGTCCAAGGAGCTGAATTATGAAAGCAAATATTAATACTTGACAGCAAATAATATCTTTAAACCACAAATAGTTAATATAGAAGCTCACCCCCCCTTCTTGCATGGGCTTCCTTTGGATTCTGAAATACAATGACATCCATTAGCACTGTGGAAAAAGGTCCATTAATTAGAGTGAACAGAACATATTTCAATCCTAACCTCCATTGCATCAAGCTGTGAACGATACAGATGGAACCCATCCATGGGAAGAACAATAGCAACATCAGGGGGCTCGACTTGAGAATCAAATGAAGAAGATTTTTGGGGCCATAACTTATTTACACGTCGCACTACTTCGGAAGCTAGAGTGCTCTTTCCAGCACCAGGAGGACCAGCCAAACCCACAATATGCCTGTACATATTATAAGAAATATGATTAGTGCCCTCTATGAAGATTGGAAATACAGGTACTCCAACTCCCATCACCACTCAGTCAGGAAACTAGGAGCATAAGTGAAGAAAATATACAAATAATATTTTATTTTTACAATTTATTCAAAAATCATATATCCATATATCACAATTCAGGGATATGCTTACATATATTAGTTATTGAACGCAATAAGAGAAAAATGAATAGCATTAACATTTAACAAATGATATCTTTGCAATTACACAATTAATTAGACATTTCTATGAATCAAAAGTAGAATAACAGTATATAGTTTTAAATCAGGAGAAGTCAACAGAGGGACGGGTTTAATTTTTCCATTTAGAGCAGAACAAATAAAACCCAATAATAAAACGTGAAATGAGGATCTCTTGTTCTTTACTCAAGAAACAAATAAACATATTTAAACAAGGTGAGTGCTAAATACTCTTAGATATCCTCATCCATTGATTGACACTGGGGTTTGAAAGAGTGAGAGAAAGACAGAAAAATAAAATGTCAAAGAAGAAGAAAATGCAAATGTTCATATACATATGCAAAAGTTGCCGCGTGACTAAAAGATCACAGGTTTGAGCCGTGGAATCAGCCTCTTGCAGTAAATGCAGAGTAAGGCTGCCTACATTTACACTTTTGGGTGCGGCCCTTCCCCGGACCCTGTGTAAATTTGGGATGCCTTTATACACCGGGCTGCCCCATTTTTTTTTAATATATAACTCGTGAGAATTTACATACCAAACTATTTGTCCACATTGCTGCTAAGAAAGATAATTAAAGAGTCTAATCACCTTTGGGACATAATAAAACATTATTTAGGTAATCTCTTCGCCCATAGAATACACAGTTTTAGGAATTCTATAAAGCAGTTTTTTCAGTCCCTAAAAAATTCCCCTTGATGGAGTATACTGCTTACTATGTTGTTCTAAGTACAACTATTTTAGCACAAAAATACCTGGAGAGAGAGTTCAGTGATAGACCAACAGATAGGTGATACGAACTCAAGACAACCAACACCCTCAAAAGCTAGCTATTGAGGCAGGAGGGCTTGGGAGAACCTAAGTCCATAGGGATCGCACATTGAAATCCCATGTATTGAATATAGGGTCCAAGACAAGTCCCATACTGAGTATTGAGGTTAGGATCCTAACAATAAGTAATATGACTCATTCACATCCAAAACATTATTGTTTAAAAACCATAGGGAAATGCATCTGGAGCAGAAAGCTTTAGAAGGAACATGTTTGTTCCACAAATCCTCTTATGTAAAGCTGATTTCATTACTTTGAAATTTGAAAAAACAAAACGGAAAGAACGCTATCTAAGCCGCATACAATGCTACCAAGCAGCGAAAGCTGTCAAGTATACATTACTTCTACATTCAAAGGTCTAGAACTCACTTTAAATTAGGATTTGATGCTGCTGCTGCAGTAGGAAGAAGGCGCTCTGCCAAAGAATCATATATCTCTTCCATAGAACTGCAAGGCAACCGAAGCCACAGTATTATTAAGGACGAACAGATATTCTACCAAAAATGAAGTAGACTGACAAATGACATATGGTCACATCATTGTTGCACCCATCACTACAACTATAAATACAATCAATTTGGTTGTGGGAGTGCCAATCCATCTTACAGCCAAAAATACAAATTTCTGCAAAATGTAAAGACTAATCAAGATAGGAATTTGAGATACTCCGTACACTGACACCAGCTAGTAGAACTAGATATGCTTCACAACTAATCAAAGATCCACCAAAATGGCCTGACCATTTATCTGTTGATAAACATTTAACTAATCCATAAATGTAACCGAGTTCATAGTTGTTAGGGATTTCCAATTGGCCATCTATCAAAATGTAATATGACTTGCATAGGGCATCCAGTAACAAGTTAAGCATTCCTTTTCATATCCAGTGACATGCAAATATCTTTAGCTTGCAATAATATGAACGGAACCATGGTCTTGACTTTTTTAAGTTTTATTTGATTGTTTCTTATTGATCATTTTTGTAAAAACACTCATGGACATTTGAGAACAACGCATGCAACAGAAGCTACCTGCTAGAAACTTATATTTGAAAAAAAAAATAATCTCAAGAAAATTACAAACCAAGAAAATGAGGAATAATTTTGATTAAATATGAAAATCACATCATTATGGATTCAAATACGAGCAAAACAAACGTGCATGCAATCCGACACGTTTGCACATACATACCTGGCATCTAGAGTGGGAGTTTCTCCCTTGAGACTGCATAAAACCTGACACCATAAGTATCAAACTACAAGCTGACATCATTAAGAACAAAATATTCAAACTTTTCCACCCAAGGTTTTCCCTTTTCTCAAATAAAAATATACTAAAAGAGAAATTGAAAGGAAAAATTCAAATAAGAACAACAATAATAACCTTTAGAGGGTTTTCATTGTGAAGCAAATGTCTAAATAAATTCGGCGAAGCTGTTTTCTTCAATGAAATGGATAGCAAATATAGATTCCGTACAGGAAATCTACAAGGCGTTTTAAGCAACGCCAACTCTGCAAATCAGGCAATATTTGTCAAATTCCACATGCAATCACACAATAAAGCATAGAAAAGCAATCAGCAGAACAACACTACGACGAATAATTGAGAAGAACAATCCATCGAAGAGAAGGTATTATAATTTATTATCATTATAAACGATAATCAAGTTCGAAACACAATTTTAATAAGTAATAGCAGAGCAAATCAGAAATCGTAGGCATAACAGAGACGGACCTGTCGAAGGAGAGGAAGTAAAAACTCTTGAGGTCGTCGGAAGCGAATAGAGCTCCATTTCCAAATCACAGACAAAAAAAAACACACCGTAACCGAGCAAGATAGAAAAGCAAGCCAACAATCAGAAGCACGAGAGAGGGACAGCAACTTGTTTCGAACCGCAGAAGACACCGAGCTTTCCTAGTTAAGACGCGTATTACATTAGAGTGTATACAAGATGGATTGCGTTTATCCAATCGCCACTAAAAAAAACAAACTTATATTCTATCCTAAAGTGCCTAATAACATATTAGGATCTAAAGTATGTTTTGATTGTGATTTTTAGTCCTTTAAAAAACTAATTATACCTTTTAGTCCTTAAATTATTCAAAAAATCAAATTTTGCACTTTCTGTCCACCATCAAACGGTGAGTAAGCTTCAAACAGACGAAAGACGCATTTAAATATGCTGACTCATCGTTTGTCTTTTAAACATTCTGTTTCTCACTCTTGTTTCAAACTTTTTAAAACATAGTTTTTTTTCTTGTTATCGATTCGAAGTTTAATCAAGATTTTGTTTTCTTTGATTTGGTTTTTCTCAAGAGTTCTTTGTTAGTTTCTTGCCACCGTCTCACATGGGTTCCTTTCTTCGCAAGAAACAATTCTGGCTTTAGATCGCGTGGAGTTCACATGAATTCACTGAAGGTTAGAATTTCAGTTCGATGGTGATAGATTACCGAGCATACAGGCAATGAATTGACTTTCAGCATTCTAATGTTTTAAATCATATTATTAAAAGTTTTTAGCTTGGAGAATTTTTGGATATTGAAGATGGTGGATGGGTTATAAAAGTTGTTATTGAAGTAATCCAAACGTTCATAGAGATATAGACAAACGATTATGTAGAGCCATCTAAAAACCATTATGTTTTATATTCTGATTGACTCAGGTCCATATCCCTTTTTTTTTTCAAACTTTTGATTGGCGGTTTGAACCTGAGTCAATCAAAATATAAAACTGCTATCCCTCATAGCTTCTTATAAAGACTATATGCAAGGATTAGCGAGCATTAAATGTACTAACTGTGGGACGGTTGCGAGCGCTACATCAAGGGGCGTGATCAACGTCTGGCTGTTAAATTCGTCACTATTTGTTGCATGACTGTCACGAGCAAGACCTTCAACACCATGAGCTCAACAATCTAAATTTTGGCTACTATAACTCAAATTAGGACTATTGCGACGAACAGTATCCACTCTGTTTTTCTACCTTTATAAAATTTTCATCAGTTTACTTATAAATTTTCTAAGTAAAATCATTAGTAAACTTTCAATTCAATATGTTTAAGCAACATTCAAAAAGGGAATCATTTCCATCCATTTGTAAAATAAAGCAAATCTCAATATTTTTGAGGCATGTCAAAATTGGTCAATAATGAGAAAAAAAAAATTAGTGTAAGTTTGAATAAAGCGCACACAATTTTTTTTTTTACTCTGATGGAGTAAGATATTTTTGTGTAAACAATTAAAGATTGCACATAATTTTACTGTGGCTGGTTTTGGAGGGGACTGAAAATTTCATTTTCCGCTCACTATAGAACACAATGTTTTCCACATATAAGCCATTTTGTGAAATGTTTGTGTCGTTTTGTAGTTTATGCATGCAAAACATTTCATAACGCGTTATATTTATAACAATTGAGATGCTCATTTTGCTATTGCATGTTTAAATATTCAAAATTACATATGTATGTTATGTAGATAATACATATGGAAATGGTTTTGAATTTCTATTGCAAATGTCAAATTAACTGATAACATAAAATTATAAAACATAAACATCTCAAACATTAAACATATGTTTAATATTACATGGCCACCGTCTTTTGTATTTGCACCATTCTCTTCTTCTTTGGTTGCACCTTCAACTCCACCAACACCCTAATCAGTAAAACCAACACCAAATTTATTTATTGGAACAAACAAGTTTAGGCGATTATGGTTGGATGGAGAACACAAATTTTATTTTTCCCACTAAACAAAATAATTTAGTAGAATCTTTTTAAATTCATACTTTCGTATAAAAAAAAATTACACACATAACATATACTGTTCTCATACATTAATTATATTGGTCATTTTATTGTAAATGCACATTTTGCTTTAATAGGGAGGAAAATTTGTAAGATTACACATCGGATATTAATTGAAATATAGTTAGTTTAGACCATCTAACTATTTAGTCAACTTGGGATAATCATTTTAGGTCAGATTTATGCCTAAATAGTTGACAAAGGCAGTTAAATATGGATCATTTTACAAGTATGTGCGAAACTCCAGTCTAGATCAGGCCCGTCCTTTTAGGAGTGCGAGGCGATCGACCGCACAGAGCCTTCAAAAATTAGGGGCTCAATAGTTAAAAATTTCTCTATTAAAAAAAAAAAAAAATCATGAAATCAAGCATCACTTCACATAGTGTTATGGTACCTAGATATAAGAAATTTGCCTCTAAGTCTGAAAAGCTTAAAAAGAAGAAACGTATTGAAGAGTTAGTCTGGTATCAGAGGGGAGCCCTTGATAAATTTGTTATAAAATAATATGTTACTAGTGAAAATCAAAATAGTGTTACTCATAATTTGATGGATATGAATGTAAATTATTCTTGTTTTTTTTGTATATTTTTATTTTTCAGGGGGTCTCATTTGTAATTTATGCACAGGGTCCCAAAATTCAACGAGACGGCTCTGGTCTAAATGCATGCCCATCGCGGCCCCTGAATTGGGTCGGGACAAAATTGATTCCATGACTTATACTTAACATTATGCCATGAGAAAATTTAAAATACGACCTATTTTTTTAACTATGAAATTATTATTTTTTGTTTCCACAAAAAATATTTTGTTTTGTTAAAATTGCAATTGCATGTCAAACTTTACAATTTGCAAAAATACTGTTGCACATGATTTAATAAATGTGAATAAGATTAATAAAGGTAATATATTTCCAGAGAAGATATTATTAATGTCAAAGCACATATTTGATTTTAAACAAAATTTTCTCGTTATACGTTATGTAACTAACTAACAAAGAGAAAATAATTTTTTCTTTAACAATTATTATTTGCTCTGACATTAACAATAATTACTCTAAAAATATTATCACTCTTAATAAATTTCTTTAAAAAAAAAATTGTTCAATAAATTCGATTAATTATGGCTGAATAAAAAAAATTTAAATGGTTACAGTTATATTTACAGAAAACAAAATTTGGAAAAGAAATAACAGTAGGTGCATTTATGCACAAACAGATAGATTAGACTAGGATCAAAAATTCCTCCAAATATATTAAAAGAAAACACAGTAAGAAAAATAAATAAAAAGGAAAACACAGCTAATGAAATGAAAGGGGGAGAAGCTTTCCATGTGGGAACGAACATCACGTTTTAAGACCCGCCAAAGAAGGGTAATAACGTCATTATGGAGAATCAAGCACGCTCCCGCATAATTTTGTATACTTTGAAAATGAAGGCGCGAAAACCTCACTATTCTCCCGCGCCATCTTCACCAACTCTCACTCTTCTATCACTCTTTATTTCTCTGCTCCCTAACTCTCCAATCCTCCCTCGGCCATCCTTTCCTTCTTTCGCCTCTCAATCATCACAATGTACCATCCTAACCAGCCTCACATCTCCCCCGCCACTCCTGGCGGCGGATCCGCAGCTCTCGATTTCAACAAGCCTATCAAAAAACAGCGTGGTAACTACAACTGCGGCCGCTGTGGTCTCCCTAAAAAAGGTCATTCCTGTCACCTTCCTCCTACCGCATCTACTACTCCCACTTCTGCTGACTCTACTGCCTCCGTTTCTACCTCTACGTCCCGTCCCTTGCCGCCGTCGCGCCAGCAGTACTCTCACCTCCGCCGAGCGCTCTCATTTGACGATATTGATATCAGATGTGACTCTCCGGAGCCTGAAATCGATGAATCGGAGTCCGATCTGTTTTGTTCTGGCTCAGGTAAGTTGCCGCCGAGCTGTATGTGGGAGGTTTTAAGGAGGCTTCCTCCTGCAGGACTGTTGGCGGCGGCTAGGGTTTGCAAAGGTTGGCGGGACACCACAAGGCGGCTGTGGAGGGCGACCGAGGAGCTCAGGTTGAGGGTTCCACCCAGAGCTCAGCTTGGATTTGTTGGATCTGTGTTGCAGAAGTGTCCAGGACTTGTAAGGCTGAGTTTAAGGATGGAAAGGTTAGAGCTTCAATCGACGGGGCTGTCTTTGATTCTATTTTATCAGATCTAGGGTTTTACAGAGCGGATCAATTTGCTACGACGGACATTGACATTATATCTCCCAAATGGGCTCAATGAACTTGATCTGGACTAACTTAAAACGTAACAATGCTTAACCGCGGTCGATCTATGATAAAAAACGCTATAGAGAATAATAATTATCATTGCAGTCGCATCGTGGTACTGTTTGATCAATAACTATCAATACAGGGCACGATTACACGCTGCTTGCTTAAAATTTCTATAGCAATATTTTCTTTATCAATATCTTCAAGAATAGCGAAGATAAATTTTAAAACATGGAAATAGATAATTTTAGCTTTTAAGGACTGCTTTATTTCTGGGCGTGCTTCCAGTTTGGCCCTCTGTATTGTTTGACTTGAGTTGACTCTGTCAGAGTCGAGTTTCGATTTGTTGATGCTGTTCTGTTGTTGCAGTGATGTGGATGCAACAATGTTGGCTTGCATCGCCTTCTCTTGCCCATATCTGGAGCATATGGAGATTTCTACATCCGAGACTGCCGTCAATCGTATCTCTGGGTATGAATTTCTTACTTTTTTTCTTTGCCTGCCCATCATTTTTCAGTATATTGCCTCTTATTCATTCGTCGCACACCTAGTTAGTTTCTGTAGCTGGCCCACTGGTACAAAATGTACGGAAAGATTATTTTCAGGACTACTGAGAGTAATGCCGGTGATAAACCGTAATGTAACGGTTTTGATATATGAAAACCCATAATGTAAATAGAACAATTAAATGATGAGTGGGGATTTTGCAATTGTTTTACGGAATTCACATTTTTGTTCAGGGAAACATTGATGGCGCATTGTTACTCTTATTATGTTATAGGCACGCATTTATTCAATTTTATCTTCATCTCTGTAGCGAGTAATTATGTTATGTCGTTGCAAATAGAATTTGTTTGCTCTGTGACTTCAATATCTTAGTTATAGAAGATTTTTTTTGATTATGTGGTACTTCATTTTCCTAGCATTGCTCAGGATTGAGTCAATTCAGTACTTATGTTGTGTGTTTGTGTGTTTGTGTCTCCATTCTTATAATGGTGTACTCGGGCTTGCATTGTCATCATAATTTGATGTTTCTTATGTCCTATTATGGTGCTGGAGGATAGAGTCTACTGGTTGACTAATAGTAGATTGATGATGAATTGGTTAATTTATCATATGCAGTGATGAATTGGGTCGTTTTGTTGCTGATAAACGTTGCCTTACAAGCCTTAAGATGGAAGGATGTGCTAATCTAGGAGGTTTTGTCCTCTGTTCATCGAGTCTGTCTATGCTTTGGCTTTCAGATCTACATTCTTTATCTAAGACGGTAATTTATGTTTTGCATTCTTAGCTCTCCTTGCTGATTAGTTATGGGCATGCCCAAAACTTGAGGCTTTATTATTTGGAAAAATGTAGATTGCTGTTACAAGAAATATATTGTCATCTATGTAAAATTTGTTTATGCTTATCTGTTCCTTTTCTAGGTCTTTAACTGTCCCAACCTGAAAGAGGTTTCTCTTGATTTTTCCCGCCAAGAAAATGATAGCACTGACCTAATTGCCATGGTTGATGCTTTGGGAAGGAGCTGCTCTAAGTTGCAAAATATACATATTGCATCAGTTCGGCTTTCTCATTCTGTGGTGCTTGCTCTTACAGCTGCTAACTTAAGGTTAGTTGATAATTTTGGTTATCAGGCTTGGTTTTGTCATATATGGTGTGAGAGTATTACCATCATATGATACTTTTATTGCTGAAAATTTGATAGCTTTGAGTAGTCTTCTATTTCATTTCAATTGTGCTCTGTTTATTGTAGAATTGGATTTGTGATGTTCTTTATTTTTCTTGCCGAATTGTTCCAGGGGGCTGCGAATGCTCTCTCTTGTTCTCGGATCGGAAATTACTGATGCATCTGTGGCTGCCATTACTTCAAGCTTTACAAAATTAGAATTGCTTGATCTTAGTGGGTATGTTTTTGAATGAAGTCAATAATGTTTGATGATCAGTTATAACTTCCAAGGTAGCATAACTGATTTTTTGCAATTTGGTTTCAGCTCTAGCATAAGTGACGGTGGTATTGGTATGATCTGCAATGTTTTCCCTGGAACGCTGTCAAGACTCCTCCTTGCTCTTTGTCCAAACATAACTTCAAGTATGATCCATATTCTAAGCTCTATATCTTTACTGACTTGCTTAAATATCTTGTATTAAATACTTATATGTTCACCATCCATGATTGTCTGTTAATTCCTACGCTCTGGTGTTTGCATCTCTCAGGTGGAATTCAATTTGCCACAGCTCAATTGCCTCTTCTGGAACTCATGGATTGTGGAATGACCATATGTGATCCAAGTTCTCTATGTCCAGGGGAAGGCGAGTTGCAGACAACATTTCAAAACAAATTACATGTGATATGCCAGAAACTCATTATAAAACACAGTCGGCTAAAGAAACTGAGCTTGTGGGGGTGTTCTGGCTTAGATGTAAGACAGCTATCTGAAAAGAATGGTTATGATTATAGCATTGGTCTTCATCTTCTGGTTTTTAATTCTGAACTTCAAAATGCAGGCTTTATACCTAAATTGCCCAGAACTGAATGATCTGAACCTGAATTCATGTCTAAACTTGCACCCAGGTACAGTGCTTTATGCTAATTTTCACCTGATACTAGGTTCAATTATATTCTAGACTTTTATCTTTGCTTTGTATTTTCCAAGTTGGCCCAATGAATTGAGTTTAATTGGTTATTATGTTTATATCCTCAGAGAGATTGCTCCTTCAGTGCCCCAATTTAGAGAGTGTACATGCCTCAGGGTGTCAAGCGTTGTTGGTTGGAGCCATTCAAAGCCAGGTGAATAGTTTGTCATTTAGACTAATGTTAACCTCCGACTATATAGGATATTCCCCTGGTCTAAGATAGTAGAGGACAACATTTTTCTTCGTTGCTTTAATTTTCACAATGCCCTTTGGAATGAATTCCCGTAATTTGTTCATTGCAAAGGTACACTGTTGATCTATTAATAAACTTGTAGCTTAATATGTTATTGTACTCTCCTACTTAAATGATGAATGGCAATCAACGTTTCAATTCTCACTTGTTAAGGATGGTTGGATGTGTTTGTAGGTTGATGATTTTGGTTCTTCGGGAAATCATTGCCCAAGTAAACGTCTTGCCGATGGCTCAAAGAGGGTTCGTGTTCCTAATTTCCTTGGTCAACAGGTACTCTTATCTCTATCCCTCACATTCTTAGTTGGAAAGGGTCGACATGTATGTATACTTGGGTTAAAGCTGTAGCTGACATTAGTTGTTGTGTACCTTAACAGTCACTTGACGATGAAAAGAGGCGGAGGAAGGTGGGCACTCGTAGTTGCAATGTGCTTGTAGACTGAGAATATCTCTATTGCTCAACATTCTTAGTTAAGGCGGTTGGTGCATGCAATCTCGTGCTCATAACCAACATCCGTGCACTGGTTTGTATTGTAACTGTGCAAAGTGGCTGACAGTCTCCTCCAACTCTAAATATTGTTTATTTCAAAGGAAAAAACATTGCTGTGAGAGCCTTTGTAGTTCTTACAGCTATTAATCAATAAAATAAATAGGTGTATGTTTCTGTGTAGCTTGTTGTAGATGTATGCAAGTCTGCGAAAGTTTATTATTAAATTCAAGAGATTTATTATTTTCAAGAGTTTCAAATTCGACATAATTTACGAGAGGCTCGAATCATTGCATCAAAGAGTTAAAAACAAGATCTGGTGCTATTCCGTTTTCTTCCTTTTCTCATTGAACTACGATTTCCACATCTTAGCAGCTGCGTCTCATGAAAACTTGGATTCTTAGCTATATGAATTGCAGTATTATTATGATATTATAACAATACAGGCTTGCTCGAAAAATCGTGAGAAGTTTGAAGATCTTGATGCAAATACATGGCCATTGGATTTGGATTTCACAAGTTGCTGTAAGTGCTCTGTATTCTACTTCTGAAGAGGATCTAGATATGATGTGCTGCTTATTTGATTTCCAGCTAACAAGAGAATCTCTAAGGTAAATCTGAATCACCAAATTCTTTTAAATGAATCTTAAAGGATAAAGCAAGTCTGTTGCTGGAGTTTGTTAAATGCTAATAATTCTCAAAAGAGCTTTAGAGTTTGCTGTGGGTTTTGCTTTCAGTAGGCTAAGTCGGTTTACAGAGATGGTCAGGTCTGGCCTGGTAGCGGTGAGGTAAATCAACTTGTCAATGAGATAAGATAAAGGTTCTCCATCGCTAACTTTTAATTCTAAACCATGGTTTGGTTGCTAATGAACCATTTTTATACTAAAATTTCCAAGGCATACTAGGTAGTAGTAGTAGGAAGGGGAGCCTTGCATCGGTGAAGTTGCTGCGTGATCAAAAGGTCACAAATTTGACCCTTGAATCGGTACTAGGAGTAGAATTTATTGCCACCTCCAAGTAAAGTGGTGCATGACTTGGTTCTGGGCCGCCCGACCCGAATCACTCAACCTGACAACCCAAAAAATGAATTTTTTGGGCTGAACCAAATTGACCTATGGAACGGCTACGGGTAGGATTTGGTTGGTTTCGGAACGAGTTGAACCCAAACAACCAAACACCATTTCTGCAAATTTCACCATTTTCAAGTTGTAAGCAAACTACATTTTCTCACGAATTTCAATCAAATTTAGGTGGAATTTCAATTACAAACACAATAACTCACTAATTTCAGTGGTCAATTCTACATAACATTCAACGATATAAAATATTTGAATTAAAATCTAAATCTAAATAAAAATTAAAAGAGACTAGATTTAGGGATTGCTAAACTTGTTAAGTCTTCTGTCTTGGTCGGTGGCCGATGGTGGTTGTAGGAGCGCCGATCTTAGAATGGAGCATGAAGAAGAGTTGCTGTATATTTCTTGAGCAGACGACGTTGAGAATAGAAGTACTATAATGAGAATCTACTATAAGTATTGAAGAAGATGAATAGTGGTGGTAATTATTTTGCTTAGATCATGAATGTGGAACTAAAAAGAGGTAAATGAATTGTGGTGGTAGGTTCATTAGAATTTTGGGGTTTATATATATATTAGTCAGGTTGCATCGAAACCAACCAGTTCTAGTCGAATTCAACTTGAGAACCGGAAAAATCAAAATTTTCAACCCTTGGCGACTCACCTTGCCTCCCAGTGCAGATCGAACTGTCCTTAACTAGATGTGTCGGGTCGAATTGACGAGTCCCTGGTCAAGTTGCATACTAAGTATTTAAATTCCTCAAAACTGTAATTGTAAAAGGAAAAATTGCAAAATTGTCTACAAAGGGGGCTTTTTTTTTTGGGCAAAGATATGATATATTTTCCATTGATGGTGAAGATTGAGTACATCTCTGAACCAGGCCACTTGGCTGGCCAAATTTAACATAAAATTCTCATAAAAAGCTTTTTTAGCTAGCCTATGAGGTTTGTTAAAATATAGTTTTGTTTCTTTAATATTGAAAATAAACTTTTATCAGACTAATTTATTCTTTTGTTAAAATAATACTTAGATTATGATATTTTATTATTTTATCGAGATATTAATTAATTAATAAATTAATATTTATTGATTTAAAAAAAATTTTATAATTAATTAAAGTTATATTCTACAAAAATTCATATATTGTATCATATTAATTAAATAAATTTAAAACATAGATTTATAATAGATAATATTAATGAAAACTAAAAAATAATGTTCATTGTTTCTTAATAATTAAGTATTATTTATTATATTTTTACTAAAAACATTCAATGTACGATGCATATAGAAATATTTTATAAATAAGATAGAAAATTATTTCTTGAAACCACATTTAATAATGGCTCCTCAACAATGACAAATCAAATATACAAAGAATTATCTAAGTACAAGATAGATCATTCGACATGTACTAAAAAAGATTTGCAGTTGTGGCTTGAAGAAAAGTTCCATTTGAAAGTTAGTCAAGGTACAATCTCAAACACACTCAAACGATTAGCTGAGTACCTTTCGGCCAACCTAGAAAAGGGAAGGGATATCAAACGGTACAAATCAGCAAAATTTTCAAATATGGATAAAGTTGTTTATGAGTGGTTTCTCCAGTACCAAGATTGTGTGAATATGACCAGAAAGCTACTTTTGAAGAAGGCAAGAGATACAATGAAACTTGTATACCCTCAACAAGATTCTGAGCACAAATTTTCTCAAGGTTGGCTTGAGAAATTGAAGCTACGACACAATATCAAGTCATTTTATTGTTTCGAATAGAGTGATTCAGTTGATATACAAGACATGGAGAAGCAATTGGAGTGTAACATCCTAAAAATAATAATAAGAAAAAGGATCAAATTGTAATTTACCAAAAATATTAGATTAAAATAAATTATATTAAATTTTAGTAATGAATTATTTTATGGAAAAATTTATTTAATTAAATGTTTAGAAAATAAT
>CATIWJ010142451.1:0-20743 GCA_949640765.1 Croton laevigatus | reverse complement strand
TTTTTTTTTTTTTGAAATGGTTTTTAGATTATTACATTAATACTCACTAAATTTAAGTTAATAATTAATTAATAACTAAATTGATCAAATAAGATAAAAAAAAATTATATTAGACCAAATATTTCTTTTACTCAAATTACTTAAAAACAAATTGCTAAATGAACGGTTATGCGACATCGTTTTATAACTTTCAGCCATACAGGAAACAAAATAGCGCGGGAAATTTTTTTCCTCCCTCCCTCCATTCCAATCCTTTGTTCGTTCGTTGTTTCCTTCACCACTCCCCACTCAATTCATCACAGCTCTGAAAAAATGAGGAATCAGCAGCACGAATTCGAGAAATCTCGATTAATAACCTTGGCTCTCGATTGCGGCTTCGACGTAGAATCAGCTCGGAAATGCTTAGATCGTTTGATTTCTCTCTACGGTACAATTTCTCAATCGCCGCTCCACAATCCTTAACTCTTCCTGAAATATGAATAATGATATACATATCAATAGCTATGCTTTTCTTCAATTTCTTAAGTTAATTTTTAATTTCGTTTGTTTTCTTGAAGGCGATGATGGTAAAGATTTTGTCACTGTGGAGTGCTGCGGTGATGACTTTCTTGCTGCTTTAGCTGAATCTATAGAAGATAGAGAGGATTGGGATGATGATTTACAAGCTGTAGAATCAGAAGTTTGTGGAAATTTAAGTAACATTTTTGAGAAAAATGGTATTAGCAATGTTAAGGATGAAGTTGAAGTTGATAATGATGATGATGATGATGATGATGATGCAAAAGGATATATTAATGTTATTGATGATTCACCTGAACCTAAGAAGCAGAAGAAAATATGGATGGAGTTGGATTCTTCTAGTGATCTTGAGGATTCAGATTTTAGTATTGTAAAAGAAAATGATTCTAGATGTACCTCCTCGAGTAAACATTTGTCAAGAGTAAGAATTTTCTGCTTGAAAAAATCATCATGATGTTGCTTTTTCCACAGATTTTGAGAATTAATGGGGGTCGCTATATTAATTGCTTATTAAGGCTGTCTTATGATGTAATAGTCACTTGTTCTTGATTCTATACAATATAGTAATCATAAGAATCCTCTTATTTGTATGCACCATATGTTTAGAGGATCATTTGTTCATTTAAATTAACCTAATTGATGTTGATTTTACTGAAGGATTGCAAGAGTGGTGTCACTCAAGGTTCAATTTCGTCGATTTCCAAAGAAAAACAGCAGCTTCCAAAACAAAAAGATGGACAGCGGATTCTCACTTATGAGGAATTACAAGCTTTAGATGACTTAGAATTGGCCAATGTTGTAATATTTGGCAACATGGCATTTCGTCCTTTGCAGCATCAGGCTTGTAAAGCTTCTGTGGCGAAGCGAGATTGTTTTATTCTCATGCCTACTGGAGGTGGTAAAAGTCTGTGTTATCAGGTGATATCTCCCATCCTTTACTTTTGTTGACAGAGAAAGCATTCCCATCTTTTTTTCTTCTGTTTTTTGGTTCACCTTATAAAATGGTAGGATTATAGTTGCATCAAATTGATGAGTTTTGACTGTAGGCCACAAGTTGTAGCAAAAATAACAGAACTTGGGATTAGTTAATATATGAACAAACTCTGCATTTCGATGCTCTAAACACTTGATGTCCCATGATGAATGATAAAGCAAAGTAGAATTCAATTGCCAACAAAAAAATATGGCCAAAATTTATTAAGTTTTTGTTACTGGGATTAGGTTTAATTAGCAGAGTTAATACGTTTTAGTATTTCGAATTTCTTGTTTAGTCTTTGGAATTACAAGTAATTGCTTTCAGGTCTTTGCTTAGTTTAGCCTTTGAAGCAGATGAAGTTGTCAGCTTATAGTTAAAATAATATTCGTCTTGACATATATTATTTTCCAACATGTTCAGCTTCCAGCAACCCTGAAGCCAGGCGTTACTGTGGTTGTGTCTCCTTTACTTTCTCTCATTCAAGATCAAATTGTAACCCTGAATTTCAAATTTGGAATACCAGCAACTTTTTTGAATTCTCAACAAACTGCTTCCCAAGCTGCTGCTGTCCTTCAAGAACTAAGGCAAGGTTCTTCCCTCTGCTGTGATCCAATAGGAGATGTTTATCTTCTTTTCCACAGTTATCTTATTTTTCCCTTATGACAATCCTTCAATAAGTCTCTTGTTTCAGAACAGTTGCTGTTTTAATTTATATTTTCTGAGCTTCTGATTCCATTCAGCAGCTTCATTGTTTCATATGGATGGAATTTTTAATTCATGCTATACTTTTCATTCCTCCAGGAATGACAAACCATCATGTAAGCTTTTATATGTGACTCCTGAAAGGATTGTCGGAAACTTGGCATTTCATGATATATTAAACTCCCTGTATCGGAAGGTATTCTTTCCAGGTTCCAATCAAAATATATTTAAAACATGTTCTCGGCAAATAGTTGGTTTTGTTATTAACACTTCCATTATAATCTATCACAGAGACAACTAGCAGGTTTTGTTATTGATGAAGCACACTGTGTGAGGTATTTTTTTTCCCCCAGACGTAGTGTATATTGACGGCTTTTCAAAGTTAACCTCAGTAATCATCTTCTCTCATATGTATTACATCGCACACTGTGATTTTATTTCTAGACTATATATTTTAATTTTACTTTCTTGGAAATGCCTTTTCTAGAGTAATATTTTCAAAATTTCTATATTTTAAAACAAAATTTGTCTTTTAAAATGTTGCTTTTCATATTTAACTCCTAATTTCCATATTTAATTTCTACTGCTTATCATCTGTATTAATTCAATTTCAAATTATGCTACCCAGCCAATGGGGGCATGATTTTCGTCCAGATTATGGGGCATTGGGATGTCTTAAGCAGAATTTCCCTGATGTTCCACTCATGGCATTGACTGCCACAGCAACCCATTCAGTTCGTGAGGTAATTTGTTTAATGCTTTGTTCATATTTCAGCCTACTTGCAATAAAATATGCACTCTCTTCTGATTGTTGTATGCAGGATATCTTAAAAACTTTAAGAATTCCACATGCTCTTGTGCTTGAGACAAGCTTCGATAGACCCAATTTAAAATATGAAGTGATTGGAAAGACAAAGGAAACACTAAAGCAGCTTGGACAGCTTATAAAAGATCGTTTCAGGAATCAATGTGGAATAGTGTACTGCCTTTCAAAAAATGAATGTGTTGAAGTTTCAAATTTTCTGAATGCAAAATGTAAGATTAAAACAGTATATTATCATGCTGGTCTGGCTGCTCGTCAAAGAGTCGAAGTTCAGAGGAAATGGCACGTGGGTGAAGCCCAAATTGTATGTGCTACCATTGCTTTTGGTATGGGAATTGATAAACCAAATGTTGTAAGTTCGTTTAAATCCTTTGCTTTCTCTCTTTAACTTCTTCTGCAATTTTATATTTATCTTCTATGATTTGGCTTTTGATACTCTACAAGATATATGAGAAACTTAAGAGTTTCTTTTCTGATACACTCAGCGCTTTGTTATCCACAATACCATGTCTAAATCAATTGAAAGCTACTACCAAGAATCCGGAAGGGCAGGAAGAGATAATTTCCCTGCCACATGCATTGTTCTATACCAGAAGAAGGACTTCAGTCGGGTTGTCTGTATGTTGAGGAACGGACAAGGACGTAAAACAGAAAGCTTTAAGACAGCAATGACCCAGGCTCAGAAGATGAAACTTTACTGTGAACTCAAGGCAAGATTACTTACTGTTATTTTCTTGATCATACAGGAAACTATCCTTCTTATCTTACAAAGTCTAATAGTACATATCTTTTTTTTTTTTAACTCTTATCTAAAAACTCTCCAGGATGAATGCCGAAGACAAGCCTTACTCAAACACTTTGGAGAGTCTGTTGATAAAAAAGACTGCAAATATGGTTCTAATCCATGTGATAATTGTCTGAAAACATCCATGTGAGTATATACATCCTGTTTTTGTTTGTTACTGAGAAAATACGCAATCTCATTACTGTATGTGGCCACATTGTTCTTCTTTTGTATGAATTTGCACATGCGTGGGGCTCCGTGACATCTTATATTGTAATTTCTTTGAAGCTAGATGATGTTTTAAACAATGAGGATTGCATATTCACCATACCATGCTTACTCTGTATTCTATTCAAAGGAAGAAACAAAGCCTAACTTGTCATTATCAACTAAAGGTACTTGAGACCAAACTCATTGTTTGATTTTGGATTTTCTGAAAAACTTGCTTCATTTGTAACCAATTTCACATGCATTCTCATTCGGGTGCATGTGGCGAAAGAAGTTAGGATGGGATGGGATGGGGTGTGGTATGGTACAGCCAAGAGGCATGATGAACAAATCCTCACAAATCAGTCAATTCTCAATGTATTATATCCAGCTTAAGTGTCATCAAACTACTTGATAAGAAACTATTTATAATTACAAGCATTTGTTTCAGTTTCTGAGCCAAATGAAGCTTTACTTCTATCTTCCATATTTCTTGGGAATTTGGTTTGAGTAAGATTCCATTTTCAGCTAAATTTAGTGTCCTGTCTTACACTTAAAAAGATTCCTAATTATTTAACTCTTACTTATGAAGAAAGTTGATTCCAAAATGGTATGATGCTACAAAATCTCGTACCCAGAACAAAGTACTTGTCTGAGTCAAAATCTTGAATAAGAAAATTGACAAAAATCTAAAATTGTTGATTGTTTCTTATAGAAACTATCTATTTAGGTTGCATTTTTTATATTTATATCATATTTTAAATTTGTTTAATGGTGCTTAACTCGTTTTAAGCTAATCATAACGGTTGCATTACTTGGTAATCATTTTAATAATCATTGTTCAATTTGTCAGTTCTTGCAGAGTTCTTTTCTTAATTCATGAAACACATTGCATGTTAGTATTGACCTCCATCAAAATCTAAATACCTAATTATCACTTGCCAACCATTTTTAAGTCTTAATTGCCGGCTTTTTTGGTCAATAAGAAATCTAAGATCTGAGATCTGGGTAGATACCCTTTAATATCTTCTCTTCTTTCTTTCTTTTTCTTCTTAGTTTCATCTTTCATTAAATTTATATCCAAATTATGTATGCACTTATGGTAGTAAAATATGCTTTCATGTGCAGAATTTGATGAAATATTTTGATAGATCACATGCAACCATGTAAATGTTAATTATTGTAATTAACATCTAGGCCCCTTGATGAAACTGTGCAAGCAGAACATTTACATAGGGCTTCAATTTTTTAGGGTCTCCAAATTTTAAAAATTTATTACTTAGTATTTTTCTTATACAATTTTTATTTTCAAATATTATATTCATGCTTTTATTTTCAAATATTAAAGACATAGGAGTTTCATTTTCATAATTAAAACAGAGCGGCTAAAAAATTTGAGACGGCACTGTTATCATCCATTAATGTTTTCCTTTTTTAATTTAATCTATTTTAATTTAATTAAGCAGATTTTGACATGCTACCAAACCCAATAGTATATTCATGTGTTGATCATAAAATTGCTTATGACCCTTTGCTTAAATCCAAATACTTCTTAATCTGGACAACCCATTTTCTTTTACTTGGGATTTCAATAAAGGCAATTGGTCCTTTTTTCTTTTCTTTAATTTTCTCATATTATAATCTAAGGGAAATTTTTGGTGGTTTGAGCTTTTTGCTAGTGGGGGAAGTCTTGTTTTAAGATTTATTTGTTTGTGGAATTCCTTGATTTGATGATGACACTGAATCTAAGCAGGAAAATGATATAAAGTTTTGTCTCCCTTTTTATTTTTTTTTCCCTTTTTCTGAAGAGGGTTCTTTTTTAAAAAAAAAAAAAATCTATTTGGTAATTTTTGAAGGAAATTTTATTTAAATGATTAAAATTGAAATTTCAAATGTATCGTATGAATTTTGCCATACTAGTTGAAGAAAAAAAAAATTAGAATTCGAATACGCTACTCAATAGCCAATGGTATATACTTTTCTCTCGTCGCGTAGGTTTCATTTTCAGTTTTAGCCAAGGGTCTTGAAAGTAAATGAAAGTGATTATAATAATATATACTAACAATTTGGTCAAATTTATATTTGATATTTAACTTTTTCTTTTGTTGAAATATTTGATATTTAATTAATTATTTAATGCTAATAAACAAAGTTTAAGAAATACTATAAAATTAATAAAATTCAACACGTAAAAAGATCTAATTCCAATGATTTTGGGAGTATATGTACTTATGCGGTTGTAATTGGAACCCTCCATTAATTTAACTCTAGAATTTAACAATTAGTCAAGCATAGGGATGTTGATGGGTTTTGGGATTCGTATGGAAATTGAGAATCGAACCGAGTTGAATTGATTAAAATACCGAAATTGGACAAATCTTGATTGTATGGTTCTGGTTTAACAACACATTCATAAATAAGATCAATTTAATAGCATTTAAACCCAAAACAGGGTCTGAAATTGAACCAATAGCCAATAGAAAATGGATGAAAAATTGAAATTAAAAAGTAAAAAAACTGACCCGTTTTGTTTCAAAATTTCGTTATATATAAAAAATAAGCGTCTCACTTATAAATTTTATTCAAAATGCAATTTCTATAGTATTTTTTAAAATAAAAAATTTGGATATTTTTAATTCAATTTATAATTTATCCAATTTATTAGAAAACTGATGACTGAGTGGATATATTTTATATTGAGTGGGGCGGGAATTTTTGAAAAAAACCGTCTTCCATGACCAATCCTAAAATTAACTTAATGGTAAATAGTTTACTACAATTAATAAAATAAATTTATTTGTTTAGAAAAATAAAATGAGATTTATTTTGAGATGGATAGGGTAGATCAGAAATCAATCAAACCGAAGAGATATGTTGTTTTTCTCAAGTCATAAACCGAACCGAACAGCTGGTCAAACATGACCCCAAAAAAACCATTAAAAAAACCACGCACGCAGCAAGCAAGAAAGCAGGAAAAAATAAATATACACGGATACATGTGAAAATTGGAGTTCCATATGTTCTTACCAGAACCAGTAGAAAAAGAAGAAGTTGCAGTATTTAATAATTTCACAGTCTCGGATTCACATTTCAAAAGAGAGAGGAGAACAGAGGTGAGTCAGTCTCAGGCTCTGTCTCTCATCCTCAGGTTCAAGTCACTCAAAAATTTATTGCTCATAAATTGCATTTCATAACCATTCCTCTACCATTACCGTATTTCTATCTCTACTTCTTCTTCTCTCTTCTTTCACTGACATTTTTTTTTAACTGTACTATCTTTTTTTTTACTGCATTTATCTTTTTTTAGAACGTTTCTTCTTAACCTTAAAAATCTTTCTGTATCTTCTACCATTTCCTGGCTTTATTTGCAGTCCATTTTTAAAATTTATATCTTTTTGGCCTTTTCTTTACAACCCTAATTTTGTCTTTGGACTGACATTAATTCAATTCTTCTTTTCCTGTCTTCTTTCTTGTGAAGTTCCAAAACTAACCCACTTCGAAAAACGTTTCAGTGGTTGAGGTGTGAAGAATGGGTTTTGTGTAATGGTTGAAGAACTGTCGAGATTGATTGGAAATTGGCTTAAAGTTTGAATATTTGGTTTGGTTTAAGATTACCCATTTGATCTAAGTTGTTTTTGGGTACTCCCCATTTTGTTTTCTGGCTTTGTCGAGATGGGATTTTTTTGATTTTATGTTTTGCTGAAGAAAAAGACTAGCTTTTGTGTCCTGCAATTGAAGGATCTCAGGTAAGCTTTTGGTTGATGTTATTTGTGGTTTTTAAGGTAATGTCATTGAAGGAAGTTATTTATTTCTTGATAGTCGATGAAATTTGGTAATTTTGTCTAGAATGATTTGATTTAGCTAAGGTGTATGAGCAATGTAGCTGAGATTAGGTGTGCTTGTGATTCGAAACCCAAATAAACTTAATTTGTTCCTATATTTAAACCCATTATCCTTGGACTTTTTTCAATTCCATGAAGATAAATTGTCCAAATTGGCTTATGGATTTTATTTATATTCTTATTTTGTGACTTAATCTGTAAAAGGCTAAGTATATAAGGTTTGTGCTAATTGTTTTATATCAGACCCACGGTGGAACACTTTTGTATGCTTGTGTAATTAGTAGCCTAACCTACCTTTGGAGAGATTTAGTTTTTTATTGATGTTTCCAAATTATTGTTTTGTAGATGAGATATGGAGGGTGCGAGAAAGCGTTCAAAGGGAGGCTTTTTCCACTTCTTTGATTGGAACGGGAAGTCTCGGAAGAAGTTGTTCTCAAACAATTTTGAATTAGCTGGTATGATGATCCCTTTTCTGCTTGATTTTTGAATCTGCATATTCTATTTCTAGATTTTGTTTCACTTTGGCTTGACCCAATTACTCAAACGGGCAAATGTCGATCAATGTATTCAACTTTTCTCATTTTCCTTGCATTGTGATTGTAGAAGAATCAAAGCAAGGAAAGGAAAATGCTGAAAGTATTACTAAATTTCATGTTCATGAGGTGAGAGTTTCTCCTGTATTCTAATCTACTAATTTGGATATTTAGTGAACTTTTAACCAAAACAAAGTATTGGACTTTTGCTGTATATACAGATAGAGGCGGTGGATGACAGAAGAACAGATTCAAGTAACAGAGAAAGTGGCGACTTTAGTTGTGCGTCATCTGTAATCAGTGATGAAAGCTATGGAACTAAAGCACCTGGGGTGGTTGCTAGGCTTATGGGGTTGGATTCTTTGCCAACAACAAGCATTGCAGAGGCATCTTCAACCCCATTTTTTGTTTCGTCTTCGCTTAGAGAATCTCAATATGATCGGAGTACTCCTAATTTACGAAGCGAATATAACCCCATGGACTACCTCAACCTTTCCAGTAACCAGGAAAAGAATTCTTGGAATTCTTTGGAATCAAGGTCACAAAATGTGCAAAATCAGCCACTCAAAAGATTTCAAACTGAATCGCTGCCTCCTAAATCAGCTAAACCAATTTCAGTTACGCACCATAAGTTGTTGTCTCCAATCAAGAATCCTGGATTCATTCCAAAAAAGAATGCTGCTTACATTCTTGAGGCAGCTGCGAAGATAATTGAGGCAAGTCCTAAGGCAACATCTATGAATGTTAAAATGCCATCAATCGCAGCATCTTCAGTTCCATTGAGAATTCAAGATTTGAAACAAAAAATGGAAGAAGCGCATGCTGTATCTAGGCCTCAAAGATCAAAGGAATTGTGTGTCGCCAAAAGTACAAGAGGTCAGCATAGTGATAAGAGACATAGTGGGTCAGAAGTTGCGCCATTGCTGTCTTCAAAGGCCTCAGTGTCTTCTGAAAAGGGTGCTTCAAACAGCTTAAGGAGTAAGGGAAAATCAGCTTCAGTTGCAGTACAAGTGAAGTCCAATATTCAGAGAAAAGAGAGTCCCGTTTCAAGTAATAATAGTGTAAAGAAACAGAAGGAGATCAGCTCTAACCAGTCAATTAAGAGCCTTCCTACCAGTACACAAAAGACCAAGAGAACTTCAGTAAGCAGGGCTACCAATGTGCTTGGACAGAACAATCAAAAGCAAAATTCTGTATCTGGTAAAGAGAGTTCAACTTTGAAGAAACCAGTTCCTAACCAGCCTGGCAGAAAAGCTCATGTAGCACAAACCAGGACTATCAGTAAAGTTCTAAAGCCTGAAACTTTATCCAGGAATATGCGGTCCACGGCAACAGATTCTGGAAAGGAAAAACAAAATAATATATCCCAGAAGAAACCGTCTGTTAGGGATGATCTCCAAATTAGCAGAAGTGTTTCTGATGTATCATCTAATGGAGATGACAGAACTATAAAATGTAATGTTGCAGTAGAAGGAAGCACAAATACATCTGTAGATAACAGGAAAAATAGCATGGATGTTGTTTCATTCACATTCACATCTCCTGTGAAGAAAGCTTCTCCAAATCCCCAAGCCACTCTGATAGGAAAAACTAATAGCTCTGCTGTTGATTACTGTCATATGAATAATTATCCTTACTCAACAAAGTCCATATCTTCTTTTTCGGGGTTAAATATAATTGCTGGTGATGCTTTGGGTGCTCTTTTGGAACAAAAACTGCAAGAATTATCAAATAAAGTTGAGTCCTTTGATTGTAACTCAGTCAGAGATGAAACTGCTGATAGTTCTACATCCAGTTTACAAGATTCAGCGTCTGTGTGCAATGCGATTAGCACCATTCCTGCAGCAGATGACAGGAAGTTTCAAATTGCAGAGAACGATAACTTAGACCAGCAAGAGAAATTTGATTGCTTCTTGGAGGAGAATCCAAGGGTAATTGAGAAGCCAAACTTGCAGGTCAGTCTCCTATATGCTTGTAACTTAGTTTATGCATCTTGATCTTCTCAGGTGATATTTGTTTTTTGTTCAAAGCCACTAGAAACTTAAGACAACCATTATCCTTACCCAAAATCGTAGGAATAATATAATAGCATGATGATGAAAATTGTAAAAACTATGGACTTCAAATGACTTTTTTTTCCCCTTCCCACAAAAAGCCAGAAATGGTGCCATCCTCTTTATAAGCAGTAAGCTAAGTAGTTTCAAATTTTCCTTCTGTTAATGGTTCTGCAGTAGAATTATTTATCCTGTCTGTTTTGTACTAAGCTTCTACCTCAGCATCTCTACCTTTCTTTTTTGAAATCCGCACTCATTTCTAGTTTTGCTTCATATCTCTACTTCTCGGGTAACCTCCTTACATGCTCGTTAAGGGATATGGATGATAGGTGTATCATCAGATTATATGTATGACAATAGTAGATTTCACGCTTCAGTATTTCTTGATCCCTTTTTTGGTTCAGTGTTCAACTTTCTATTTTGTTTATTCAAGAAATCTTCTTTACTTTTCTGGGTTTTTGGAACTAGTGCTTGAGCTCAAAAGTTTTGATCTTTATGTGTGTGTGTGTGTGTGTGTCTCTCTCTCTCTCTCTCTCTGTATATATTTATATTGCCATCAAACTTGGTCCCTGTTAATTTCTTTTGAACCATATCAGGAATCTGAGGAATGTCCAACTCCAGTTTCGATTCTTGAACCTTCATTTGGGAGTGGAAGTTGCTCGACTACAAATGGTAAGAAAAGCAATGTCCTTATACAGAATTTCTGCTTTCTTATTGTGTTGTATGCCATGAAACTATGCGTTAACAATAACGCAGGAACCTTCTTTTCTTCCCCAGTTCAATCAGATGACATTTTCAACATTTTCTCAAGAAACCAATCCTTCGAAGAAGAAAGAGAGACAGAATTCTCAGACACGGCCTCCTCGATATCCATAATAGATATGGGGAGAAAGCGCGAAACCAGAGGAACAGAATTCAGTGAATCAAGTGACTGGGAACTAGATTATGTCAAGTTTGTACTTAACAATGCGGATCTAAAGTTAAAAGAGTATGCATTGGAAAATCTTTTCTGCAACTTCGAAAATCAAAGAAATGAACCAAAAAGCAGCAACGAAGAACAACAAGAAAGCTTCAAACTTTGGCAAAAGATTCTATTCGACTGTGTAACCGAACGGTTAGATCTTATATGCGAACGGACTTTCGTGGGAAGCTACAAATCATGGGAGAAATTATTTACATTGTTTCAAAGAAATGGGTGGTGGCTAGCTGAAGAAATATACAAAGAAATAACAAGTTGGAGAAGAATGGGAGATTTAATGGTGGATGAGCTTGTAGACAAAGATATGAGCACTCAATATGGGAAATGGGTTGATTTTAATATTGAAGCTTTTGAAGAAGGTGTAAAGATTGAGAAGGGAATACTAACTTCTTTGGTTGATGAACTTGTTTCTGATTTATTTTTCTTGTAAATTTAATGTTAATTAATTTCCTTTTAAGAAAAGATTTCTTTTTTCTCTTGAAATTAAGATCCATTGTACTTATGGAAATGGTTAACCTTATAAATTACTACTAATCTTTTGTGGTTTTGGTGTAGGAATGAAGTAAGTAATACTATAATTGTTGTATATCATCTACTATTTGCTTCCATTATTGTCCTTTTTCATTCATTAACAATAATGTTGCTTGGCTCAATGAAATGAATAAAAAATGTATAATTTATTTAATTTATTACCACTTCTATTTTTATTAATTTTTTTAAGAGTATGTTTATTAAATTTTTAACATATACATTTATGTGATTATAATAATCTTGACTACTTTGACTTATTTAGCATTATAAATTAAAAGGTTTTGGTTTAAGTAATTTTTAATTTAAAAATTAGTTATTTATCTGTTTATTTATTTGAGCTATTTGAATTATTTTTTCTCTTTAATGGGTTTTTGCAAAAACACCAAATTACTACTTATTTTTATAAGTGCTTAAAAGCTAATAGATAGTGCTTCTTAAAAGCTAATAGATCGGGATTTCGATTTTGAACATACCATTAAGACGCTAAGCTGCCAAAAAAGCTTTTAGACTTCCCGTCAGGAGAAAAGCACAACGAATGTTAAACACTATCTAAATATCCAAACTCAAATATGCTATTTGAATGGTATGATCTCCAACTCCTATTTTTCCAAATCTTAAATTGGGATTATGGCTATAAATTAATTGGTATGAATGTCAAAAATGTCTAAAAAAAAATTCCCTTTTTAATTAATTAATCTTTTTGTAAGTTGGTCTAATTTGTTCCATTTCTTTATTATCTTTTATTTTAAATTTAATAGGTTTTTTTTTAAAAAAAAAAAAGACTTTTTTTACTAATCTTCAAGGTATAATTAAAGTCAAATCTAGAGGCTAACTAAATTGGGTTTAGGCCTCTAAAACCATATTTAATTTCACAAATCAACTAGGCTCTAGGTTCATCCATCTTGATGATTCTTGAATCTTTTTGATAGTTATAACCCTAAATTATTACCATAAATTAAATACCCATTAAAGCATGTACCAAATCTAGGGCACTAACCCTAAAGATTGCATTTATTATTACATCATTGGCCTGCCCACTTTCTTTCTTTTATAGCTAATAAAATCAAAATTAAGGGATATAACTCCTTTTTAGTTTGAGTGTAAACATTTATTTTTGGGGTTATATGGCCCTTACAGATTGGCTTACACAAGGTGTGTCCCAATTTTTCTACACATCTCACATGCTACCATTTCACATAATCTAATTTTATAATAAAACCATTTGGTTTATTTCCAATTGCAAAAACCCTAATTTTCTTTTCCTTTTTCCCCTTTCTTATCAAATGTCAAATTAGCTGATGGAAAATATTATCTTAGGTTGTTAACCAAACAATTATTTTTAAGTTAAATTGATTTGATTCAAGTTTATCATTTGAGTAATAATCCTTAATCTTTTTTTTTTTATTGTTCGATAATCGAATGGGTTTGAAATATGATTAAACGTTCGGTAAAATCGAATTTATCAATTCTAATATGATTAGTTTTGAATTTAATTACGATCTGGATAAAATATTTGGTTTAGTCGATTTTGAAACTCATTTTTCAGCCAATATTCCTTTTTTTTTAAACGGTTATATTGAAACCATTTGGGTCAACGCCAGTATCTTTAACTAATCGAGTTTGAAGTAGGCTTGAACACTCTGGTTAAACCAAAATTGTCTATTTTGGTTTGAGTGATTCTGGTTGTAGTTTTGATATGATAAAATCTGTGGTTTTCCCTATTTCAAAACAAAATTTTTCAGCCAACTCTTTCGATTTTCTTAAGATGGTTTTACCAGAAATGGTTGGTTCAAGTTGGAAATTAATTGGACCAATCAGTTATGAGTTATAAAAAAATATGTCAAGTTGAAATTAAATCAAACCAGTTAGTTCGGTTCAGTTAATACAGTTCACCGAATTATGCTTTCCTTACCTTGAAAACCCACACGTATAGTACTACTTAATTTATTATAATAATTATTATTAATAAATAATTATTTTCAATTAACCCACTTGTTAATTGCAGAAATATTTTATAAAAAAAAATATACCAAAAAATCAACCTGTTAAGAATACGTGTCGAATTCTGATTGGTCGAAATATGTATTTATAATTATATATTATACCAATATTCTTCCTTCTTGGAAAGGGAAACTACTGAAAAGAGACACCATATTTTCTGCAATGTCAACAGATTTTAAGATGTTATCTTTATTCTGATTAATGAATTGTTTATTAAAATTAGCACTTAATTAATATCTTAATCATTAATTATAATAATTTAAGCTTAAACTATGCCTCGTAAAAGCTGCCTAAAGTAAGTATCCTAGGCTTATTTGCTCTACTAATAAAAAAATTATATAATGGAACTGAGACAGCACGTTTTCCTCTTACGTATCGTAATCGATGAATAAAATTAACGCATGTGGCATTAATTTCAAGTATCTATGAATAATTAATGATGTATTTAATACAGTTATTTATTTTTTTTAAATAATTGAAATTAAAACCAAATGTATTAATTCTATTTATTGGTTACGACACGTCAGCGAATGACGTGCCGTCACTGTTCCATTATATAATTACTTTTATTAATATCCTAACTTTGGATAATATAGTTACCCCAAATTTTAATTAGTAACAAAAAAATACTATTGCTTTGATTTTTTTAACCATCATATAGTCATCAATAAAGTCATATGAATTAAAATATAATTTTTTATCTTTTTGTCCTCTGGTCATCAATGGTAGAAGGACCACAATGAAATTTACTACTAAAAAAATTTAATTTCCATTTTCAGCAAAAAACAAAGAAAAAATATATATCAAATTGAAGAGTTTGTTATGAGAGCTTGAAATGTGGTCTTATTTTTTATAGATAATGAATGATTTTGACCAAAAAATACTAAAATTGATTAGCCAAATTTTGTCTTGATCGTTTTGCATCCGATTGTGGAAAGTGGATGAAAATTTGCTTTAATTATTTGATTATAATAAAAAAAACAATATTTGAGTATATTTGAAAATACTCTCAATAAATTATAAAAAAAAATTAATATTTTAGTTTACACCTCACCTTTTTAAAGAAGAATATGAGACTTTTGTTGCACAAATAATGTTTCTTTTATTTTTTTTTAAGAAATAATGTTTCTAATTTAATTTTTAAAAAAATTCTAATTTAAAAAATCAAAGTAATAAATAAAATTTAGAAGAAGTTTATTTAATTATATTTTTAGAATGTTTTAATTATTTATTACAAAGTTTTTTTTTTTGGAATAGAATTATTTAATATCATAGAGTTAACGTTAAAGTACAAAAATGAACCGTTACATCAAAATTCTTTACATGTAAATAATTTAATGTATTCTACTGGTTTGTGATTGCGACCCATTAATAATTAATTCCAAATTTATTATAAGAAATTTTGGAATAATTTTTTAATTATTACAGTCTTTTATCATTTTTAAAAATCAAAATTACATGTTTATAATAAAAATAAATTTATTTTATTAAAATTATTTTATAATTGTTAATTTTTTTTCGAAACAAAGTTTGATAATTGTTAATTACTGTATTCTAATTACTACTTTTTAATATAATTAGAGTGATGATAATGATATATTACAAGAAAGATTAAAAGAGTTTTGAAATAGAACAGGTGATTCTGAATCTCGAGGCAAATCGGACGGATGAGATGAAAATAGATATGGCCTATATGTGGAGGACAGTATGGAGATAGATAGGGGTCATGTGACCCTCAGATGGTCTTCATGGTAATGACTTCACACAAAGGTAGCCCTACAATTTGTAGGACCTTTTATTATTATTATTAAATTAAAATTACAAGTTTAAATTAGTAATAAAAATAAATAACAGTTATTAATAATTATTTAAATAATTAAATAATAGTAAAAAAAATTACAAGTCGTAAATTTACATTTTTCATAAAAAAATTTTTAAAAAATTAATTATAACAATTTTATTAAAATTTTTTCAAGGAATTAAAATTTGTTAAAATATTAATTAATTAATGTATGAGTAATCTTTTAAATACAAATAAAAAAATTATATATAAAAACTAATGTAAATAAAAAAAATGTTGAAAGGGACACTTGCTTTTTAATAAGTACAAATTTTGTTTTGCTTAATTTCTGGTAATTAAGGCTTATTATGGCCCTTTTTCCAACTTCCAATGATCCCTAATCTTCTCTCAAGGTTGATAATACTTTTATTTTATTTTTAAACTCTCCACTTTTATTTTTTTAACTTAATTTTTATTTTATTTGATCTATTTTTCATTCTCCAAATTACGGATACCAGCTAATTTAAAATTGAACTGAACAGAACTACTAAACACAATAAAGCTTTTATTTCTAAAATTTAACATAAATATATTCTCAAAATTCAACTCGAGACCTTTGGGAAAGATATAACCATCTATTAGTTGATGTAAATATGGTTGATAGTATTTAATTTTTATTTTTATAATCAAATCAAGAGCTTATTTAATTGAAAAGTTTAAAAAATAAATTATTATGGGAATGATAAGATAATGATAAAACAAAACAAAACAAAAAAAGTAGTGTAGGAGAAGAAGAGGGTACTAATTCTTTCTTATTGTCATTTAGTAGGTAGGCATTCAGATAGCTAGGTTTGAGCATTTTGTTAAATTATTCGTATTTTCTTTTAAAATGTACATGTCATTATTAGAAAAAGACTTAATTAATTTATTTTACTATAATGACCCTTGTAGTTTAGTAGGAAAAGCAAAACTTTATTTCAGGGATTTTGTCCAAAATTGGAATTTGCTGTTAGGAAATAAAAAAAGATATTACTTATATTAGTGAAATCATCAATTAAATGACAAATTAAATTGGTACTCTTTATATTTACAATGTTTTAGTTGATAATGTGTTTTCGCTTATCTATATTTTTATCTCTATAATTTTTTTATATACACTTTTTTATTTATGCATTTTATTTTTATTGGATGTTTTTGCACTTTTATTATAAAATGCCGTTATTCTGTTAATTCTCTTAATAAAATTACTAGTAGGATTTAACTAATATGTAAATTAATTAGTTAATTGCCCTTTATTTATTGGGTACTAAATTGTAAGTTTATAATTTATAAGTAAAAAAAAAAAAAAAAATTAAAGCACAAATGGGGAAGCATAGAACCCAAATAGGCAGAAGCTGGCCGTTAATAGAAACTAACAACCGCCCCTTAATGTAGTCTAACTAGCGCCACCCTTCCATTTTCACCACCGAAGGTGTTGCTTGTGAGTCGACGAGCTTAGCTTCCTAGTCTCTAGAAACACCGTGAACGATGGTTTGAGAGTGAAGAAATGTCAGGTTGGGTTGAAAAATCTGGTGAATTTCGTCTTGATTTAAAAACACTAATGGCTTTCTCTCACCAATATCAACCTTTTCATGTAAAAATTAGTTGGTTTCATGGGGATTCTGGCAACAAAGGCTTAGAGATAACTGATCAATTTTTTTTTTTTTATTTTTTGGTTAAACTATGCACCATCTATCCATAATAATTCAATATTTGTATTTCTGAAGATGAGATGGTTCTGAAAGATAATTTATTCTGCACTGTTTAATGCTTGTTATAGTTTGGGAAAAAATTGCAAGAAGAGGTAAAATTTCTGTTTGGTTCTCAAAGAACAAATGATAATCATGGAGGTTAAATTAATATTTAGTCCTCAAACGACAATAGATAAAATCATGTCATTTTATTAGAATAATTAATGGGATAATGATTTTTTTTAATAAAAAGGGAAAAAAATATAGATAAAAAAAATATATTTTAAAAAATAAAGCTACAAAATGTAAATTAGTTGAAAAGTATATATAATTGTAAATTTTCCTGTAATAAAATATATATTTCTCGTCTTTGGTAAAGAAAAAAAAAATCAGAATCTCTCGTCATAATTTGAGTACGGACCATGAAGTGACAATGGCAGAGGAAAAAAATGGATATAAATGAAAGAAAGAGATTGACGTTTCAGAAATCTAACTTCTCCAAGAAACTGAAAAAAAAAAATTTATATTTTAGCGGTAATTTACAAGCAAATCTCCATTGACGAACCAAAAAAAAAAAAAAGCTTTGTTCTTTCTTTCTTACTTCCTTTCATGGAGCTCAAGAACAGCAAAAATGGCGAAACATCTGCACCACCTGAACCAAACCCAGATCTTGAAAACCTCGACAATGGCAAAACAAACCAGAAAGATCAGAACTTTACTGAAGATTTCGACAGTACTTGTTCTACACCTTACGTTAGTGCTCCTTCTAGTCCGGGTCGTGGACCCATTAATGGTGGGTTTTTTTACAGTTGTCCTGCAAGTCCGATGCATTTCGCCATTACTACTACAGCTTCTTGTTCTTCTGCATACTCTGCTTCAGCTGTTTCTTCGCCGGAGCACGGTGGTTCTGTGGCTATTGGGTATGAGTTTGAATTCTCAGCTCGACTTGGGTCATCTAGTTCGGGTGGGTTGTTACCTGGGTCAATGAGTTCAGCTGATGAGTTGTTCTTGAATGGAAAGATCCGACCCATGAAACTTTCTACACATTTAGAAAGACCTCAAGTTTTAGCTCCATTGTTGGATCTTGATGAGGAAGAAGACGAAGACGAAGAAGAAGGAATTAGAAGAGGTCGAGATCTGAGATTAAGAGATAAATCGTTACGTAGAAGAACCAGATCTATGTCTCCATTAAGAAGTACAAGTTCACTTGAGTTTGAGAATGATGAAGTCTTGAACCCTGGAGGTAAGAATCAGATCTTTGAAGAATCCATTACTGGAGAAAGCTCAGTTTCTAATAATAATGAGGAAAATATCAAACTTGAAGAAAATAGCACAACCCCATCTTCAGTTTCTGCATCTTCTTCAAGATCATCATCAGCTGGAAGAAACTCAAAAAGATGGGTTTTTCTGAAAGATTTTCTTTACAGAAGCAAAAGTGAAGGAAGAAGTAATAACAAGTTTTGGTCTAATATTTCTTTCTCACCAACAAAAGAAAAAAAACCCATCAACCCTTCTTCTTCTTCATCTTCTGCAACTAATCAACAACAACAACAAGCTTCTGGTTCTAAAGAAAAGCTTCCAACTTTGACCATGGAGAATCAAAAAGTCAAAGGAAAGCCTGTTAATGGAGTAGGAAAAAGGAGAGTTCCAACATCACCTCATGAATTGCATTATAAAGCAAGTAAAGCACAAGCAGAAGAAATGAGGAAGAAGACATTTTTGCCTTATAGACAAGGTCTTCTTGGTTGTTTAGGGTTTAGTTCAAAAGGGTATGGAGCCATGAATGGATTTGCAAGAGCTCTGAATCCAGTTTCTTCAAGGTAATTTAAAAAAAAAAAAAACTATGATCTAGTTAAAGAAAATTGTATAGATCTTTAATTATGATTATGACTATGATATTTATTATTATTATTAATTTTATTTTTTAGTGTAATTTTTAGTTTCTCTTATGTATTTATTGTTGGTTTTTTTTTTAATTTTGTATTTTGTAATGTCTCATAGGGTTGTTTTTAACTATAAACTATGAGAAAAACTCAAATCTATTTTACTTATTATGAGTTTTTCTTTACCCTCATTGCATGATATTGTTATTATTATGAAATAGCAACTTGATTGGATTATTGAATCAATAATATAGTGAAAGACATAACCCTGTTTTGTTAGGTACTGGAGGACCCTCCAAATTACCCTACAGTTTCCATATAGGGTACCCTAAAATATTATCCTACACAATTACTTGAGATACATTAATGTGGTTTTGGTTGTATTTGTACAAGACCAAGCCTTATGATATTGCATTGTTTTGAGTATACACACATCCCATGAAGTATATTTGGTTAGTTAGGATATTTACTTGCATATTTGTACACCACTTATTTGCTTAATTGCTTCTCAAGCATATAAGAGCTTTTAGGGAGAAAAACTCATGCAAATTGAGTCTACCAAGTCATCCGCACACTAAACACTAATTAGTTATGATATACTCTAGACACATACTGAGATCTATTTTTAAGTATTTTTTAAAGTCAGAAGAAGAAAAGAAAAAAAATATACGAGCAATGTCAAACACCTTAATCTATGAATAATGTAGTGATAGGATGTTTTGTTATGTTATGTTAGACTAAAGATAAACGTAAAAGAAAAGAGTTATTCTACTTTAAGCAAGGAAGGGGACAAGATTATATATGTCTATTTCATAATCTTTAATTTAGATTATTAGCACACAAAGGATTATTAGCACCACAAAATGGATTTGGTAGAAGATATATACATGTTGAAGTTCTTTTGCCAAATGCAAATGGGACCTTAAAATGTTTAAAATTTTGTAAATAATTGAAGTATTTGATGTCTCTCCTAGACATTGACATAAAAAAGATAATGAGACAATGACTTAAAGAAGAAGTTGGGGTGTGATGAGACAAATTTGATGATCTTGATATAATTGTTTTCATTCTAAATCTTCCCTTCCCCCAAGCAAATTGTAATAGTTATTGGCCTTTCTTTTTGGATTCTTCTCTCTAGGCCTTTCTTCCTTTGCTTTTGATATCTTTATGAAACTAACTAATAAGTGAAGGTGATGCCAAATAATGCTAACCCATAATTATTTCATTAATCACACACTTAAAAAAGGACAATTAGGGTTTATAAAGATAAGAAAATGAATTAGATTTTAGCTTTTCCTTGCCTTTAGCATCAACAACATAAAACCTTTATTGAGTTTTTTCATGGAACTTTTCTTCTTGTACTTAAAGTAAAACTAACTTTACTTTATTCTCCAATAAA
>CATIWJ010142393.1:0-10430 GCA_949640765.1 Croton laevigatus | reverse complement strand
ATCTTACCAAAAATGAAATGATCAAGGCTGGTGTTGGGCACGAACTCATATATAAGAAGCCTTTCACTTCCTTCCAAGCAAAATCCCGAAAGCCTAACTAAATTCCTATGCTGAAGCTTGGCCACCAATAGGACCTCATTCTTAAACTCCAAATCTCCTTGTGCTGAATGTTGAGATAACCTTTTAACTGCTATTTCTTTTCTATTAGACAGCATACCCTTATAAACAGCTCCAAATCCACCTTGGCCAAGCTTGTTTTCGTCGGAAAAGTTATTTGTTGCAATTCTAATAGTCTCGAAATCGAATTGCAATGAATCCACACTTTCGATCTCATCCTCCTCTACATAAGGAAATCCTGTTCGGGAAAATTAGCTCGTTTAGTAAATGCCATGTTCTATACTAGACTAGTGCTTAAACATTTCACATTGATTTTGGAAAATAAAAATTAATGAGCTAGTACTTACTCTTTTGAAGTTTCGCTTTTCGATTCCGTTTTCTTAGGAAGATGCAGACGCAAATGGCAAGTAGTATTGTGCCAACAATTATTGGAACAACTATGCTAATTACAGTCTTTGCTTTGTTGTTTTTGTTCCCTGCAAAAGCTAGTCTGACTCTTTAAAAATATGCCTAATTTAGAAAAATTTTAATTAATGGACAAAAATCCGAATCAAACAAAACAAAAAAATTATTGGTGGATAAACCATTAATTACCCTCTGGTGGCGGTGACAGTGAAGAGACATCAGAAGTATTTCTATAAAATTGATTTGTCTCAAACCTGAAATTGCAGCCCTGCTTTATAATTCTCCCTCCAATCGATCCATCAACATCTGATCCCGGAATACGTGACGTTATCCAATTCAGGCAACGGTCACATTCCTGTTCTGATAAATCAGGAGTACATTGGACTAGTGCATATATTGTATAAAATCCTGACTGATCGTATCCAGCCGCAAATTTCGAAGTTGAATTCCCTAATTTGGCTATTTTTATCAGTCTAACTAATAATTCTTGCAGTACCTGGTTGAACTGACTCAGAGCTGAGCTTGAAACGTTTATTGTATTATTAAATTGAAACTCAGGACCTTCAGTATCTCTAAATATGGACCTGTTCGAGTACCTAAGCGTACAGATATCATAAATTCCGAATGCTTCTTTCTGGTTTGGACAAACCTGTAAGATCTTTCTTGTTGCATTAATGATGCAACCTCTACAGTCTTGTAGAGCAAGATCCCCTCTGCAAAGCGCAACCGAATTAATTTGGTTTGGAATTTGACCGATGGAAAGATTGTAAAATCCATAGTCGATCTCAGTGTTGTTGGCCATAGAGGATAGGAGGGTGGTTAGGATTCTCCGATAACCGTCGTTAGCGGTGTAATTTCCTGCTCTGTTAGAACAGGGATAGTTATAGAACTTTGGCTGAGCAGCTGTGAAAACAGCTAGATGTAGAACAATGAAATAAAAAGAAAACTGAAATTTCAAAGAAGCCATTTTTGGTACTGCCTGTATCCTAACTTCTCAAGGTTTTTATTATGTTTTGGTTCAAGAAATGACATATTACTAGTTGGAAGTTCAAGCTTTTGGAAGGAGGGAAGAAATTAGACACACAAAAGAAATAAAAAATTGTCCAAATTACAGTGAGACCATTATATTATTTTTTCCGTGTTATAATACAAAAATATAATTATAATATATAATATAAAAAATTAAAAATAATTATTGCTACTAATTTTATCCCTCATATTAGCCCAAATGTGTTTGATTTGAGATGGTCCCTAAATGGATGTTAACTCCTAAATGAATTTTTTTAATTTAACGAAACTGAATTAGCGGATAAAAAAAATATTTATCATATAATTTTAATTTTTTTTTTCTCCATCCTTGTACGTTGGGCAGAAGAAAATAATCTCCATTGTGTTTGCGGTGGGACCCACAAGTTATAAAAAAATAAAATAATAATAATAAATAAAAGGAAGAAGAAGAGAAGAAGGAATCGTCATTCTTGCTGGGACCCACACAAAAAATAACGCAGTTGTAAAGAATTGGAAATTGCAATTTGAGTTGTAAATGCAAGCTGCAAATTGCATATACAATTTGCCATGCAAGTTGGTGAATGGCGGCAATTTGCAAATAGAAGATAGAGGATGAACTAGAAAATAGAATTTAAAATTGTCAGCAAAAGTAATTTAATTTTATATTTCCCAGTCAATTTATATTAAAATAGAATTTTGATACTGTTTATTAAATTTATATGGGATTATATGCAAAAATTTGTACTTTATATCTTTTAAATTAATTTTTGTGGGCTGTATAAAGTAATAGAAAGTGGGAAGAAAGGGTAGTATATTTTTTCCATGATGTGGCATATATATTTTTTCCACGGAGTATTATGGATTCTTTTCCAATGAGAAATTTTTAAGTAGGCCGTGTCTGCCGCATTACCAGGGTATTCATCTATTAGAGTGAAAATAAATTAGTGTAATTAATTAGGAGAGATAAAAAAATAAATACAATTAATTATGAGAGAAAAAATAAATTTGTAATAACGTGATAAATCGGATTCACAGTTACACCCCGGTGTATGAGGAGATCTCGTACACCAAACTTATTTATGTGTGTGCAGTTGATACATGTAACTAATGAGAAACAAAATCTATATTTAATTTTTTTTTTTCATGAGGTGGCATATATATTTTTTTTCACGGAGTATTATGGATTCTCTTCCCATAAAGCCAAATTTAAGTTTTTTTGTATTAATTTGGGAGAATTTCTTAAGTAGACCGCGTTGCCGCATTATCAAGATACCAATCCATGAGAGTGACAACAAATTAGCATAATTAATTAGGAGAAAGAAAAAATAAATACAATTAATTGTGAGAGAGACAATAAATTTGTAATGACGTGATAGATCGAATTTACAGTTGGTCTTATTGGGAATTTCTTACGTACATCTTGGTATTATATATGCATGTGCAGTTGATAGATGTAACTAATAAGAGACTAAATCTATATTTTTTTTTCTTGACATCAAAAATGAATTTTTTTTAAGTGATTAAAAATAGTCATTGTAATATCATATGCTTGTTCAATATTGAAAAGTAGCAAACTTTCCAAAAAAAAAAAAAATAGTCATTTTATTCTGTTGTTTTGTGAGTGACAAACCATTCATTCCAATTTCTATAGCTTGAAGTTTGAATAAAAAAAAGGTTTGAAATCTCTTATTGCGAGCATTAATTGGCGATGAAAGAACCAAACTTAAATCTTTTCGCGAGGTCGTAGATGCATTTGCCGTGTATTGGCAGGCAGAAGTTTGACCTATTTTTTATTTATTTAATTACATTACATTGATTGATATACTAATATCAATCTACCTAGGATACACTTGAGTAATGGATTCATCATCAACAAAGCATGTGATTGACTTGCCATTGCTACTCGACTGGTCCCATTCAAACCCTTTCAGCTGCATACTCTGTTCTGCTCCGGTGTGGAAGAAAAAGGCTGGCTCCTGAGGTACCGGTACAGTGACAGAAAAGCTGCTGAGCATGAGAACCACCGTAGACATTATTGGCCTTTCGGCTGCATCTTCTTGAACACATAATAAACCTATTTGGATGCATCTTAAGACTTCCCTTCTTGAATGTGAATTTGCAAGTATTGGATCTAACACTTCCATAGGTGTTCCACTTCTCCAATGCTTCCATACCTGTGAAAATTCGAATAATCGTAATTGATTTGATGATGTAGCAGTGAGTAGGCCTATTATCTGATAATAGATCCATGTCCGAATAGATACCCTAAGTACTTAAATAAAAAAAAAGGTGATGATTTTATGTTCTGAAAAACTTACATAGCTCACAAGATCATTAGCACCATCCGTTTGATAGAAAGAACTATTCTTCTTTCCAGTTATAATCTCAAGCACTAAGACACCAAAACTATACATGTCCAACTTGACAGAAAACTGTCCGTGCATTGCATACTATGGTGACATATATCCACTGGAAACCATATACAAAGAGAATAACGTTAGCATTGCAGCTGAATATTCATCAAACTTGACAAGTAATTAAGCAGAACAGAACTAAAAGTACATAGTAGCTTACTATGTTCCGACAATTCTACTAGTATTTCCTTGAGTTTCATCAACTCCAAAAATTCTAGCCATTCCAAAGTCTGAAATTTTTGGATTCATGTCTGCATCTAACAGAATATTGCTAGCTTTAAGATCGCGATGTATAATCCTTAGTCGAGAATCCTTATGGATATAAAGAATTCCTCGAGAAATTCCTCTTATTATTTTGTATCGTCTTGACCAATCCAATATCCCATGCTTTTCAGGATCTGCATATGTATAAAAATTATTTATTATATTAACAAGAGACTGAAGAGAAAAAAGGAGAGGTGCCGGGTGTGTTTGAAACAGAACAGGACCATATAAGAAGTCGTCCAATATCCCATGCTTTTCAGGATCTGCCGCCCCATCTTCTTCTTTCTGTCCTTCTTTCATCTGCTGCCTCGTTGACCACCACAGGCAGAGTTGCCGGCGACGGAAGACTGAAGACGATCCTCGATTTTAGTAAAATTCAGATTCAAATCTCACATTCAAATACTTCAATAAAAAAAATGTGGTAATGCTATTGAATTGTCTGTCCTTTGGGGGACAAAAAAAATTGAATAGTTTGTTTTTATACATATTCTAAAATTATAATCCAAAATTAGGGTGAACGGTAGCCTAATTGGTCAAGATGCTTACCTGTCACTACAAGAAAATAGAAAAATAGCAACCGATAATAATTGGTTGTTATTTTTGCAACCGATTTGCAATCAAAGTAAATGGCGACCGATTAACAACCAAATAGCCACCCTCATTTCGTAAAATGAAATAAAATTAATAGCGACCGATTTACAACCGATTCCAAACCAAAATTACAACCGTTTAGCAATTGACAAAATTTTGAAATTTCGGTTATTGCCGCCTAGCTTACCAACCGATTAGCAATCGAAATAAAATCAGTTGCTAAATCATAAGACCAGAAAGCCCTAAAATCTCCTCCTCCTCCTTTCGGTCTCATTTCCAGCTGATGTACACACCTCCTCTCTTCCTCGAAAGATCGCCTCAGCCATTTCCCCCCTTCACCGGTCCGGCACTCTCACCCTACACCTCCGCCCGCCTCTGCCACTCTTAACCTTCACTTCGCCCCGCCTCCGTCACTCTCAACCTTCATTTGTCCTCGGTGAAGTTGCTATCCTTCTCCTCTCGTCAGCCAGAACCAACCTCCACCTCCTTCGTCTCTACTTAGCCACCACGACAGTGAAGAGGATGAGGAAGAACGGTGAGTGTCCGGCCATCTTCCACATGTTTGTAGTTTTTCTTTTTTTCTTTTTAAAAAAAAATTATACTACCTCCGTTTTTTATTGTATGAGATTTCGCACTATTCATCTTTCTTTTTCCACATAATTTTCTTCCAATTTTACCCTAACAACTTATATCCACTTAAAAAGTTGACCCCACATATTTTTCACCATTAACTCACATCAAATCAATATAACAAGTGGACCCCACATGTACTAAAATCCAAATCTTTCCCACTAAAATACAAGGGACAAAATGGTCAAAATACACCCACAAATACTAAAAATCTCAACATTTTGAAAACTACCCTTCAGGAAAAAGTCTCATACAATCAAAAACGGAGGTAGTAGTAAATTTTTGGGTTTTGTTAATCTTCTTCTTCTTTGCCTTTCTTAGTTGTTGCGGAGATGAAGATGGTGACGGTACTGAAGCCGTTTGGTGGTGGTTGTCGGTCAGTGGTGAGGCAAGGGTTTTAAACCGACGGTGATGGAGTTGAAGAAGATCAAGTAATCTGCTTGGCTTTCCTTGACACAAGTATGTATGATTGACTACAATAATTTTTTGTATATAGTTTTGATTAGGGGTATACAAATTCGGTTTGGTTCATCGAATTGAATGAACCGATTATAAACCGAATTTATTTTTTGAAAACCAAAAATCGATTTCAAACTGAACCGAATTTTTTGGTTTGGTTTGGTTTCAGTTCGGTGAAAACCGAATTTGCAGCATCACATTCCAGCTTCTATTTTCAACACGTCATCATAAATTCAACCTAAAACAAAACCTGTGAACATATATATCCATCACAACATCATGATAATATAGCTAACTAGACCAATATAGCAAATTACAATAGGAAGACAAACAATGGCGAAAATAGGAACAAACATAATCAACAAATTCAACATCATCACATTAGCAAAAATCTGGATTTCATCTGTTCTATTTCAATGATTCATGTTGTATTTCTTCTGATAAAAAACTAACTGGATCAATATGTGCAGTACCTCCTGTAATTAAGCAAGTAATAAGCAGCTTCTATTTACCAAATTAACCTCATCAAAGCAGGAGGAAAGTAGATAAATAAATAAACAATATGTTTCCTGTTAAGAATTCAGTCTCTCAAACTTCCCTGCTTCCAGAACTTTAGATTGAAGTTTTAAGAAAGCAAGTGCACCAGTCAATTAAAATGCCTATAAATGGCACATAAATGAATATTTCCACCAATCATTAGTGACTGCAGCATATAATTATAGAACCATCAACGATGTCGTTCACTAGTTTCAAAACATACCGGCCAGAAAAGTAGACGACGTCGGTGAGGAGAGGAGGGAGATAAACGGTGGCTGTGGTCGACGAAAATGAAGTCAGAACAAAAAATCAAAACAACTGAAATAAAGAAGATAAAGAAAATAAAGAAAAACTCACCTGAACACGGATATGGCAGTTGAACGCCAGTCTTCTTGACGAAGGAGGGGAACGGGGCGACGGGATCAGCGGTGTTTAAAGAGTGGCGCGGCGATGAGGAGATGGACGGACGACACTGTTCTCGTTTGTGAGAGATTCAAAATGAGTGAAGGTCTCGCCGGTCTTCTTCACGGAGGAGGGGAACAGGGCAGCGGGATCGACGAGCGGCACGGTGAGGAGGAGATCAAGGCCGCGGCGGCGCTGGTTTGGTGGTTTGTGAGTAGAGATTCAAAAATGAGTGTGACGAGTAAAACGAAGTGAAGGGTTATTATTAGGTTTTCGGCTGAGTAGACCTAAACGAATCTGATATGAAATTCGGTTCAGTTCAGTTCGGTTCATAAACTACCAAAACCGATTACCGAACCGAATAATTTAGTTCCTCTTACTGCTGCACCGATAACCAAACCGAAATTCGGTTCGAAAACCAAATTTCGGTTTTCTTTGTACACCCCTAGTTTTGATTTGAAGAATTCTGTGTTTTGAGAAAGTAAAATGCATTAATTCTTGCTTGTATGAGCAGTCGTTTACAATTCAAAGTTTCAGCACCTGGTAATTACTCTTCCCTTCATTTTCTTTTACGTTTTCCCCTTTTTTGCTTTTTTTTTACGTATGATTGGTTTGATTCAAGACTCAGCTTTTGTGTGCTGCTGAAACTCGATTTGGGGTTTAGATGTTGTTAAACAATAAAAATTTTTGTGTTTAGATTAGAGAAGAAGAGTGCTGTAATTTAATATTTTGCCAAAGAAATAAGTAGAATCCTTCAAATCGAGTATGATGAGATTTTCTATCCAGTTTCCTGTCGAATATCTAGCCCAGTCAAAAAAGAAGTTGATTATGGCTACCAAACTCCACCATCTTCAAATTGTCAACTCTCCTTTTTGACTAAAGTCAACAACGTCATTTTCATTGTCTCCCAAGATTGACAGAGGAAAGATGCCCTTCTGCACTATAAATAGGGATCATTTCTAAGTTTGTAAAATATAGAGAGAGTGTGTGAGTGAGGAAAAGTGTGTTTTTGTTGAGAGAAAACGTGAGTTTGAGAGAGGGTTGGTTTTTTGTTGTTCAGTAAGCTTACCTGCTCCTGTAATTCTATTTTGTGATTAATAGAAGAATTTTCCAACCCTAACAAGTGGTATCAGAGACTTGGTGAGCTTCATAAAAATTTTTTTTTTCTCTCTAAAAACACCTACTGTCCAAATTTTGTATTTTCAAATTTTGCTCGAAAATAAAATTTGATCACACCACTGGGAAGGGCTTGACGAGAGGAGTATTCTGGAATTTTTGGGAGGAAAAACGGCCGCCGGAGCACGTCGCATGCGCCACACGCACCTGCGAGTGGGAAAACCAGTCTAGTCCACGCGCCCTACGCTCCCCACGCGCCAATCTTTGAGGAAGCGATCCCAGTCAGCGCCATGTCAGCCAAAGTGCCACGTCAGCAGGTGCCACGTGGCCACCACATCAGCTCCAGTTGCCACGACAGCACACCCGTCGGTTTCCCAGGAGGTGACACGTGGCCCTCTCTCTGTCTGCCATGTCACCAGCAGAGCAAATCTCTAGTTTGAACCGATCTGGTTCGGTTTAGTTTGTTTTGGAGGTCCGGTTCAGTCGTTTCCAGGCCGATTTTCGAAGAAATAAGACTGGTTCCTAATGTTTTTCAGCGTTCCGGATTCAACCGTGACCTCAGTTTTGCCTAATTTTGCTCCCACAATCCGATACAAGAAAATTTGAGGCATTTTTTATGAAGTCTTCAAGCACGGATACGATAATCCGGCTTATGCCCACAAACTACAACATGTGGAAGCCAAGGATGGAAGATTTGCTGATTCTGAAGGATTTAGCAGAGCCTTTAGAAGTCAAAGGTGTCAAACCAGACAAGAAAATGGAGGAAGTCTGGACGAGAATGAACAAGAAAACTGTGGCATTAATCAGACAATGGATTGACTACAGTATTTTTCATCATGTTTCTTAAGAGACAGACGTATATACTCTTTGGGTGAAGCTAGAGAATATGTATCAAGCAAAGATGGCCAGCAATAAGACGATGCTGATGAGAAGATTGGTAAATCACAAGTTGTGTGGTGGTACCTCTGTTGCAGAACACCTGAGTCAATTTCAGGATCTTGTGAATCAACTCGGTGCAGCTGAATGGATTCTCAAAGATGAAGAGCAGGCCATTTTGCTTTTGAGTTCTCTACCTGATAGCTGGAAGACGCTCGTTGTTACTCTCAGTAATTCTGCTCCCGATGGCAAAGTAACTATGCAGATGGTTACAGATACTTTAATAAATGAGGAAGCACGTAGAAAAAAAGTCGGGGTTGATCAGCCGCATGCCTTTGTTTATGAAAGCAATGAAAGAGGGGGAGGCAGAAATGGAGGTAGAAGTAAAGGTCGAGGTCGAGGCTGAGGAAGAGGAAAAAATTGAGATTACGATCCAAATAATGTCAACGAAGACACGGATCAAGATGATGGTATTATAAAATGTTATCATTGTGGCTAGAAAGGTCACAAAATTAGAGATTGTCGGAAGTTTCTGAAAGAGATAGCGCAAGGCAGTTAGAAATCTCAGAAGGATGATGGTGACACCATGGTCACCATATCATCGGATGTTGCATAATCCGAGTTGGAAGCCTTCCTCCATCGTGATTTGGATGGTGATTCGGAGGAAGGAGATATACGGAGATGAAAGAGTCTCCATGATGATGTTGTTTTCCCTTGTTCAAGGTTTACGAATAAAGATGATATACCTTTCTCTAAGGTGTTCAGAGAAAGAGAGAAGGTATTGAAATAAGGGGGAGCTCAGACCCCGATGATGTCAAGCAGGGGGAGTTAGAGGAGTTATTCTTTTTCTGTGAGAGAGAAGAAGATGGTAGCGGTACCCTACTCTTCGGCAGTAGGAAGTTTGACGTAAACAAGCATCGTTAAAGTGAGAGAATTACGGAAGAAGGCTGGAGGGGGAGATTGTTGAATATCCAGCCTAGTCAAAAAAGAAGTTGATTATGGCTATCAAACTCCACCATACCAACTCCACCATCTTCAAATTGTCAACTCTCCTTTTTTACTAAAGTCAACAACGTCATTTTCATTGTCACCCAAGATTGACAGAGGAAAGATGCCATTCTGCACTATAAATAGGGATCATTTCTAAGTTTGTAAAATATAGAGAGAGAGTGTGAGTGAGGAAGAGTGTGTTTTTGTTGAGAGAAAACGTGAGTTTGAGAGAGGGTTGGTTTTTTGTTGTTGAGTGAGCTTGCCTCCTCCTGTAATTCTATTTTATGATTAATAGAAGGATTTTCCAACCCTAACATTTCCTACATCCTTATGAACGCAGGAAAAGATTGGCTTTGAAGAAGCAAAACTAAATTGAAAACTCAGTTTATTTTTTGTGTGGTTAATAAAATCTATATATGGAAACTGATTTGCCATTTTTTTGTTTTCTGCTTCTTTTTTACATTTTATTTATAATTTCTTTTAGAATTGAAGTTTGCAGTCGCTGTAGGTCTTATTGGTGTTGGCAAAACAATGCACTTCTTATTGATAGTTTCATGCATCTGATTTGCTTCATTTGAGAGTATGTATTTCCTTCATTAGTTGTTTATCTGCTGTGAAGAG